>JARFXV010002593.1:0-50000 GCA_031761425.1 Cosmopolites sordidus | reverse complement strand
AAATTTAATCTAACCACAGATAAGAATTAAGATCTAACCCAAGGTAAAAATTATGATCTAACCCAAGGTAAAAAAATATGCTAAATATAAAAAAAAAAAATTTAATCTAACCACAGATAAGAATTAAGATCTAACCCAAGGTAAAAATTATGATCTAACCCAAGGTAAAAAAAAATGCTAAATATAAAAAAAAAAAATTTAATCTAACCACAGAAGAATTAAGGTCTAACCCAAGGTAAAAATTATGATCTAACCCAAGGTAAAAAAAAATGCTAAATATAAAAAAAAAAAATTTAATCTAACCACAGATAAGAATTAAGATCTAACCCAAGGTAAAAATTATGATCTAACCCAAGGTAAAAAAATATGCTAAATATAAAAAAAAAATATTTTAATCTAACCAAAGATAAGAATTAAGATCTAACCCAAGGTAAAAATATATTTTTTTATTTTTAAAAAAATTTAATCTAACCACAGATAAGAATTAAGATCTAACCCAAGGTAAAAATTATGATCTAACCCAAGGTAAAAAAATATGCTAAATATAAAAAAAAAATATTTTAATCTAACCAAAGATAAGAATTAAGATCTAACCCAAGGTAAAAATATATTTTTTTATTTTTAAAAAAATTTAATCTAACCACAGATAAGAATTAAGATCTAACCCAAGGTAAAAATTATGATCTAACCCAAGGTAAAAAAAAATGCTAAATATAAAAAAAAAAAATTTAATCTAACCACAGATAAGAATTAAGGTCTAACCCAAGGTAAAAATTATGATCTAACCCAAGGTAAAAAAAAATGCTAAATATAAAAAAAAAAAATTTAATCTAACCACAGATAAGAATTAAGATCTAACCCAAGGTAAAAATTATGATCTAACCCAAGGTAAAAAAAAATGCTAAATATAAAAAAAAAAATTTAATCCAACCACAGATAAGAATTAAGATCTAACGCAAGGTAAAAATTATGATCTAACCCAAGGTAAAAAAAAATGCTAAATATAAAAAAAAAAAAAATTTAATCTAACCACAGATAAGAATTAAGATCTAACCCAAGGTAAATATTATGATCTAACCCAAAGTAAAAAAATATGCTAAATATAAAAAAAAAAATTTAATCTAACCAAAGCTAAGAATTAAGTTCTAACCCAAGGTAAAAATTATGATCTAACCCAAGATAAAAAAATATGTTAAATATAAAAAAAAATATTTTAATCTAACCAAAGTTAAGAATTAAGATCTAACCCAAGGTAAAAATATATTTTTTTATTTTAAAAATAATTTAATCTAACCACTGATAAGAATTAAGATCTAACCCAAGGTAAAAATTATGATCTAACCCAAGGTAAAAAAAAATGCTAAATATAAAAAAAAAAAATTTAATCTAACCACAGATAAGAATTAAGGTCTAACCCAAGGTAAAAATTATGATCTAACCCAAGGTAAAAAAAAATGCTAAATATAAAAAAAAAAAAATTTAATCTAACCACAGATAAGAATTAAGATCTAACCCAAGGTAAAAATTATGATCTAACCCAAGGTAAAAAAAAATGCTAAATATAAAAAAAAAAAATTTAATCTAACCACAGATAAGAATTAAGATCTAACCCAAGGTAAAAATTATGATCTAACCCAAGGTAAAAAAAAATGCTAAATATAAAAAAAAAAAATTTAATCTAACCACAGAAGAATTAAGGTCTAACCCAAGGTAAAAATTATGATCTAACCCAAGGTAAAAAAAAATGCTAAATATAAAAAAAAAAAATTTAATCTAACCACAGATAAGAATTAAGATCTAACCCAAGGTAAAAATTATGATCTAACCCAAGGTAAAAAAATATGCTAAATATAAAAAAAAAATATTTTAATCTAACCAAAGATAAGAATTAAGATCTAACCCAAGGTAAAAATATATTTTTTTATTTTTAAAAAAATTTAATCTAACCACAGATAAGAATTAAGATCTAACCCAAGGTAAAAATTATGATCTAACCCAAGGTAAAAAAATATGCTAAATATAAAAAAAAAATATTTTAATCTAACCAAAGATAAGAATTAAGATCTAACCCAAGGTAAAAATTATGATCTAACCCAAGGTAAAAAAATATGCTAATTAAAAAAAAATTAATCTAACCAAATATAAAAATTATGATCTAACACAAACTAAAAAAATATGCTAAATAAATAATAAATTTATACTAACCCATGACAAAACTTTAATCTAACCAAGGGTAAAAATTATAATCTAAGCCAAGTTAAAAAATAAGCTAAAAATAAAAAAAAAATTTTAATATAACCGAAGATAAAAATTAAGATCTAACCCAAGGTAAAAATTATGATCTAACCCAAGATAAAAAAGATATGCTAAATATAAAAAAAAAATTTAATCTAACCAAAGTTAAAAATTAAGATCTAACCCAAGGTAAAAATTATGATCTAACTCAAGGTAAAAAAATATGTTAAATATAAAAAAAAAATTTAATCTAAGCAATTTGAATTTGAAATTCCGAAAAATGTCAAAAAATAAAATTCGCCGATTTTCGGTCACTGAAACTCACTGACCGGCTGAATCACCACAGAAACAAGAAGAAGAAACAATCAAAGTGATCCCGGCAATAAATAGTCCAACAAATCATAAATGCATATACGGATAGAATATGATTTTTCGTAAAAATGGTTTAAACGAAGAAAAAAAAAATTTTCTAGTAAAAGGTCTATCTAATTTGCAAAAAAAATACCATTAATATATTCACATACCCTATACAAAAAATATATTATCGAAAATGGCGGCATAAAAGCTATAGGAAAGCCAACCGCATTCATGGAAATAATTAATAATATCGGAAAACACAGGGGACTTACCCATTCAATACCACAACAGCAACTTTACACAAACTGCGTACACCTTCGCCTTCATATACCTTCGCCATCATATACAAAGGTAAATTCTGGAAGAAAAATGTTGCTAAGTGGAAAAATATTGTTATACAAAGTAATAAACCTAAAAATGAAATCTATTCCAACATTGGATACAATAGGTAATTAATAGATTAAATAACCATATAATTCAAAATGTGAGGTTATATACACGATATTTTATAAGTAAAAAATAAAAGTTTCATTATAAAAAAAACTGATTTTCTCTTCTCGTCTTTTCGAAGTTATTCGACGTCGAATAGTTGACATTAAATCATTGAGTGTTTATTTGTAGTGTCATTCTTCAGAGTTTTATCTTTCCTAAACACAGTCAAGAAATGGATTGGCTAATACATTTAAGATGCAGAAGTTGTGATAAAATATATCAAGGAAATACTTCATTGACAGAAGCGAGTTCATCAACTAAACCAAGTCACGCTGTTAATTCAGAGATTGTAAACGATAAGTTGAAGTTACGATTTGAATACTGGAATATATACTTTAATAGATTTAAACAGTTGTTAAATTTAGACCACTTGTTAGCACTAAGTGCTAGTGAGAGTGGTATTAGTAGCACGCAATTGAATAAAGTTTTATCAGAGTCTGAAATTCCTGTAATGTATTCAACAGTTTTTCAACGTCATGAAAAAAAAAAATGTTGGTTCTGCAATCGAGTTTCTTGCTAATGAAAGCTGTTTGGAAAATTTGATTGTTGAAAGAGAGATGGCAATCAAAAGAGAAGAGCATGTAAATAATCTTTATTTCTATACCTAAATTTTAATACAGGTAGACAACCATCAATTGGGAAGAAGAAACGGAAACGACACAAAAAGTGGGGAGTCGACGTCGCCTAGAGGGTATCCATCGGGCAAGAGCACTGCCGTTGGGGACCACTAACGAAATAGTACAGAGAAAGAGTTGAGAGCAGCCGAGCGAAGCCCTGTGCCCACCCGTGATAAGTCTAGAGTTCAATTAACAGATTTTATACATATTTGAGAACCCATTTTGTAATATTTATCCTTTTAGAAACCTGTTAAATGTACGTCAAAGTGTGTTAGTTATCTCTATATAACAAAGATAGACAAAAGGGATACATACAAACAGGTACACATACGGATAAATATAATAACATTCAGTTTCGGAAAATAATAAGTGAGCTAGTGACGATTAAATAACTTTATCTGGTTGATGCCAGATTCTGAAGCATCGGTGTGAAGTTAGCAGACTTTAAAGCGAAGAATAGTTGGTAACGAACACCTGTAACTGAAAAGTTAAAGAAGAAGAGCTTTGACAGGTGTCGCAGTAATCTAACCTAATATTGACAAGACATCTCAAACGAAAAGCGATAGAGAAAAATTGGATGACACCCAAAGGGATATTTCTCCACCCTTGCCAGCCGGTCCTACACCATACGAAGCCACCCTTACACGTATGTTACAAATGTTTATTACGGAAAATTAACGGCGAGATGAGATGTTAGAAAGAATAAAAATCAACAATCAAGGTATGGATACAAATAGAGTAGAAACGTCGAACGCTTATCATGTATTATCGGATTTAACAAAAAATTTACCTATATTCAGTGGAGATGCAAAGGATGATCCTAAGATGTGGTTAGACAAAATTGTACATATAAAAACACTACGTCAATGGCCAGATACTTATGTTTTAGGAACAGCGCGGTCTAATTTAACAGTGGTATTTAGCAAAGCAAAAGCACGTCCACTATTTTCATGATTTTGAAACTGGTTTTAGAAAATCCTTTTTAAAAGTGGAATTTTTAGCAAGTAGGTGGAAAGGGATGAATGAAAGAATCAAAAGAAAAGGAGAAGATACTAATGAATATTTCCACAAAAAATTAATAAAAAGCTAGCGGTTAATTTTCAGGAAACTAAGCAGCAGTTGCTTATTGGATTGTATAATCACAACCTATGCCCATTTTTGCTGTCCAAAAACCACAATGATGCTAACGAATTGCAAAGTGATACAAGAGTATGACAACATTTTAGCCAGGTTAGACAGACACAGAGGTATTGTATCAACCAGTATTAAGGCAATTAAGAAAGAAAAACCAACATTTGATAGTCTCTTAGCAAGCTCATCCAAAGTAGAAAGAAAGCCAAACAGAAATGGAAATGGAAAATCTTTGTGTTTTAGCTGGAAGAAATATGCTCATGGTGCAAAATATTGTAAGACTGAAGAACACACACCCAGAAGCAGACCAGTTGTCTGTTACACTTGCAGAAAGGGAGACCATATTGCAAGAAATTGTCCAGAAAATAGAGTCGTTTTCCAGCTTACAGTTAATAGATAGTACAGGAAGAAACAAAATGTGTAAAGACAAATTGTCAATCAGAAGAAGACCTCAACCTATATACTGGTTTTGGAAAATACATTAAAGAAATATTAATAAATGATATTAATTAGCTAGAACAGCAATCATTGATCCAGGGAGTACAGTATGGACAGTGCAGGAGAAAGTTGCCCAAGAGTTAAACCTCTGTAGTGGGGTCTGAGCAGGCACTTTGTTGTTTTGGAGGATTTCCAGCTATTACCAGCATCACAAAGACTGATGCTTGTGATGTAAACGAAATAGTGGACACGTTAGTTGTACCTGATAATGCCCAGAACATTGATAATATTATTGGACGTAGTTTTACCGACAAACTAGGGGTAGCATACATCAAGTTGAAAGAAAATTTACATTTTGGATACGATGAAGAAATGCCATTTGCTGAAATAGAGTTGGGTTGTCCCGAGGTAAAAGAGGCCCACTTCTCAATGGCGTTAATGAAAGTTGGAAGGAGAGAAATACATTGTATATCAGTACGATCAGCAACGGAAATAGGTCTAATGCCAATAACCAATGATTGAGACAGATATAATAATAAAGAAAAACCAGCAGAGGAAGATCTAAGTGAGGGATGGAACATACAAAATAAAGGCTGAGGGAGAAACTACCAATTACCATGCAGATGATACACAAGGGTGATGGATTAAAGGATTCAGACATCGGAGTACTTGTAGGCTTAATTAATGAGTTTTGTATTTTACTATTTCACCTTATGCATCAGCTGTCCTATTAGTTTCACAGGCATCTGAATAAGCAAACAACAAAAACAAATTTCCCTATTTCGAATTTCGATGAATGTTTTGATACATTATCTGGTTGTAAATTATTTTGTGCTTTAGAATTAATGTTAGGGTATCTACAGGTTAAACTAAGTGAACATTCAAAACATAAAACTGTCTCTATTGCACCAGATGAGATGGAGGAATTTTAAAGGTTATGTTTTGGGCTTGCCAATGCTCCTTTTGAATTTTCCAAATTAATATCTTTAGTTTTAGGACCATTACGTAACCAACATTGTGATATTCTATTCAGACGACCTATTGGTCCGAGCTGTAGATTTTGAAGATATGCGCCGCCGACTTTTGTTAGCTTTCCAGGCTTTAAGGAAAGCCAACTGGATAAATGTTATTGAAGAGAAGGATTGAGACCAGGATGACTACAGTTAGATGCCATTAAGAAGTTTCCAATCCCTAGGAATAAACATGAAATCAGACATTATTTGGGATTAACTGGTTTTTTCGAAAATTTATCAGAAGTTATTCCAGTATAGCCAGACCTCTAACAGACGTATTAAAGAAAGTAAGCAATGATGTATGGGAAGAAAAACAACCAGCGGCATTTGAGAAATTAAAGTGGCAGTTATTGAATGCACAATAAAGGTTCTAATTCATATGATATTTTAACAGGAATGATAACTGAAAAATTTATCCTGTGTGCATTTATTCAGTTATTCCAATAGAAATAGTGTCTACTAATTATATTTTTTTCAGGTACTGCCGTTGGATTTTATACCGAAAAAGTAGATTTGCAACAAGAAGTAAGCCCTGTTCACTCTGTGAATCTAACTGAAGAAGGTTGTATACGAATAATAATAACTCTGAAACACCTTCAAGATCTACTAAAAAAATTAACATGATTATCGTAAAGATTTGGCAAAGAAGAAAAAGAAGCTGATATGGCAAGGGATTTTTTTCTAAATAATCGCCATTTTACTGCAGCTAAAGTGAAACTAAAACATTGATTGGGGAGAATGACTCAAGCACAATAGCGGTATTACGTAAGGAAGCAGCAGGATGTAAGATTGAAAAATGAAGCGATAAAAATCATGCTTTTTTTTCCTTTATTTGGGTTTTTCGCCACTATCTAAAACTGAAAAAATATCAAAAATACCTGTTCTTATGTAAAGAAAGAATCACTGCTTAAAAACAAAAAACCAAACGGACACAAATAAAGGAAAAAAAATATATATATATATGAACACGCCACAATCATTCAGACATTACTTAAAAAATCATGATGTTTCTAAACTGAGCAAATGCTTTTATGCTCTCAAATTAACAACGCAAATGGTAAAGTATTTCAAATACTGCTTTAGTTGCATTTTAGAAACAAATAAAAACAATACCCAAGCTACTAAAGCAGGTCTTCCCAACATTGTGCCACATGCGTTCGACAACCACGTAAATTGTGGCGATCGGTGTCAATGCACAAGTAACACAAAAAATTATAAACTTAAAGTTTTACCTAGATGAAAAGGGTTAACAGATGCAGTGCCTCAAGAAAAGCTCAATTCACTATTTAGTTCGTTTGCTGACTTTGCTGATATACTTTATCCATGCACATCTAGTCAAAGTAACGAGTCATTGAACGAAACGATGAAGCCCCCAAGCATCCTCATTGCAGAGGATCACCAGCCAACAACATTACGTACACCCATCAATTAAAACAAATTAAAATTCACCAACTACTCGGTCATCAGTCAAGTTTCCAAAAACAAAAGATAAAACTGACGAAATAATTCCGACGAAAAATCACAGCGCAAACTGTGGAATTCTATGAAAACGTCGTAGACAGCTTTTCAGCAATAAATCGAACAAACGTAATAAACCTACACGAAAGAAAGGGATATGTTATGAATCAGAATGTGGATTGGATCTTGGGATTGATTTTGTGCGCATTTTTGATGCAACTACTGGAAATGTTAATTTTTCATCAGCTCTTTTATTTTCTTTTAGAAACGACAGGATTTGAAGACAATAAAGAAATTACTCCAATAGCAGTCAGATACCAGAATACTAGTTATAGTCAACCAGTACTTGCTAAAGAACCATGAATTAGGATGACGAAACAAAAACAACACGAAAAATGGGGAGTCATCTCCGCTTAGAGGGTATCCCCGTCAAACAAGAATAGTAGAGTGGAAGACCACCAGCAAAGCAGCCCAGGGAAAAAGTTAAGAGCCAACGAGTAAAGCCATAAAGCCCTATGTCCCCCTGTGGGAAGTCGAGAGTTCGATAAACCTCTTGTATACAGGGTGTAGGTAAACATGCGGCAAACATGCAAGGGGTTATTCCTTGTCCCATGATGATTTTTGAAAAACCCCTTTGTTTCGAAGATACAGGGCGAACAAGATTTGCGACAACCATATTCGATATTTGTTGAAATCATTAATGTAAATAAAAGTAGGGTGTACGTCAATGAGTTTATCAAGGACAAAAAATTTTTTTTTCGATCTCGATCACTTGGAACGGCTGTTTTATCTAGTAAGTGGATTTCATCGGTCGCATTTGTTTACATAGATTGAGTGACGTTTAGCTGTTTGACAGGTCTTAAATAGTGAGCGATGTCCTCTATCATAATGTACACAAACGCCGAGATGACTGACATGCACTTCATGTAAGGACTTGCTGATGGCAATTCATTACAAGCTAGACGATTGTACAGTGAACGATCTCCAGCCCGTAATGTCCCCGACGGAAAAATCTTCGAAAACGTTCATCGACGTCTTCGTGAAACAGGCACATTGAAACGAACTGAAGGGTCAGGAAGATCACTGACTGTAAGAATGGTACAATTGGAACAGAATGTGATGGACATGATAGCGATAGAGGTAGTTCTACGCGAAAAATTGCAAATACTTTGAATCTGAGTTACTGGACAGTTTGGAAAATTCTTCTTTACTTCGCATCCCTCTATTCCTGACACAAATTCTTTTCACCGATGAAGCCACTTTTGCAAGAAACGCAATAAGGAATTTTTATAATAACCATGCGTGGGCAGATGAAAATCCGCATGAAGTATGCGAAGATAGTTCAACAAGAGTTCTCGTTGAATGTTTGGGTTGGAATTGTAAGTGACTAATTGGACCGGTATTTCTATCACAAAGACTTACTGGCGAGATCTATGGTGCGATGGTGCACCACCACATTTCAATTTGGTTGCTCGTGATTTTTTAACGGCAACATACGGATATCGCTGGATTGGTCGAAGTGGGCCAATGGTCGATCCCCGGACTTAAACCCCCTGGATTATTTCTTCTGGGGATAACTGAAGTCATTAGTTTACGCTACTCCATTGAAGAATTTGGATGAAATCGGATAATTGCTGAATGTAACTCAATTAGAAACGACCCTGTTGTTTTGAAAGAGTTCGGCAGTCAATGACGAGAAGATTGAATGCTTGTATCAAGGCTGGAGGAAATCATTTCGAACATTTATTGTAGATTGAGCAACTTTACATGTACTTTTTGATAATAAAATGTTGTTAATGTCGTAAATTTTGTTCACCCTGCATCTTCGAAACAAAGAGGTTTTTCAAAAATCATCATACAACAAAATATTCTTAGAATAAGTCAAGGAATAACCCCTTTAATGTTTGCCGCATGTTTACCTATCACCTTGTATATATATATATATATATATATATATATATATATATATATATATATATATATATATATATATATATATATATATATATATATATATATATATATATATATATATGCATGCATATGTTCCTTCCAGTAGTTTTATATTCAAAGAATTGATGCCAGATTCAGAAGGGTCAGTGTGAAGTTAGCAAACTTTAAAACGAGACAAAAATAAGGAAGAATAGTTGGCAACGAACACGTGTGGCTAAAAAGTTAAAGAAGACGAACTTTGACAAGTGACGAATAGTAGACCTAACCTATTATTGATAATACATCTCCAATAAACATTGAAAAAAAGTGATCAACAAACGAGCAAGTATGGATGCAAACAGAGCAGAAATGTCGAACGGTTATCACGTACTATCAGATTTAACTCAAAATACATCCAGATTTAGTGGAAATGCGAAGGAAGGACCTAAGACGTGACTAAATGAAATTGTAAGTATGAAAACACTACATCAATGGCCAGATACTTATGTTTTAGAAACAGCACCATCTAATTTAACTGGTGGAGCACAACAGTGGTATTTAGGCAAAACCACATACAATGCTTTCAGGATTTTTAAACTGTTTTTAGAAAAACCTTTTTAAAAGTAGAAGATTTGTCTAGTAAGTGGAAAAGGACGAATGACAGAATCCAAAGCAAAAAATATATTAATGAGTATTTCCATGAAAAATAAGTAATAAGTCTGCAGTAAGTTATTCCTTAATTCTCAGGAAACTAAGCAGTAGTTGCTTTTTGGATAGCTTGATCGCAACTTATTCACATCCTTGCTGTCCAAAAGTTTGATAAAGCAGAAAGAGCTAGTTTTATCCTAGCTTTCAGCAATTCGTCAGAACCATTGTGAACACTAAAGAAATTGTTCAAATAGCAGCCAAATATCGGAATACTGAATTTGAAGTATATATAATGCATTACAAAGGATAAAATCTCAAGCTTCGAAAATTACAGGTTTGACAATTAAAAACGACATTCTATGTTACAATTCTCGTCTTTTTATATCTGGTTCCATCCATCTTAAAGCTGGATGCTGCTAATTGTTTTTTACAGTTTTTGAAAGTGATTAAAAGTCAAATAGTTTTAATGGCTCACAATTATTTCAGATTTGAGTGTTCAAACTATTAAACTTTATGAAAATGAAGGATTGTTGAAAGAACTTATGTCTGTAGTTGTGGGACTTTCTGATTCTCTATTAATATTAAAAGCAAAATTTAAGGATGGATGTGGTGCAAAAACTAGTTAGAGTCAATCAGTACTTGCTGAAGAACCATCAATTAGGATGAGGGAAACGGAAACGACACGAAATGTTGGGAGTCAACGTCGCTTAGATAGTCTCTGTCATACAAGAATAGTCGAGTCGAAGACCACCAGCGAAGCGGTAGAGAGAAAGAGTTAAGAGCCGACGAGTAAAGCCATTGTCCACCCGTGAGAAGTAGAGAGTTCAATAAACATCTTTTATATATATATTTGAGAACCCATTTTGTAGTATTTATCCTTTTAGAAACCTGTTAAATGTACTTGATATCTATATTCATATAACTTTCAGTTTTGGGACATGATAAGTGAAATAGTAAAACGACGATATATTGAAAATCGAAGGCCATAGACCCAATAAGAAAAATAGTGACTATTAAGCAACTTTATCTGGTTGATACCAGATTCAGGAGGGTCGGTGTGAAGATAGAAGACTTTAAAGGGGGACGAATAGTTGGCAACAAACACATGTGTGTCTGAAAAGTTAAAGAAGGCGAACTTTGACTTTGAACTTTGTAAGTATGAAAACACTACATCAATGGCTGGATACTTATGTTTTAGAAACAGCATGGTCTAATTAAACTGGTGAAGCACAACGGTGGTATTTAGCAAAGCAAAACCACATCCACTGCTTTCAGGATTTTGAAACTGTTTTTAGAAAAACCTTTTTAAAAGTGGAAGATTTATTTATCCAGTAGATGGAAAAGGGTGAATGAAAGAATTCAAAGAAAAGGCTAAGATATTAAAGATTATTTGCATGAGAAATATTTAATAAGTCTGCAGTAAGTTATTGCTTAATTTTCAGGAAACAAGCAGCAGTTGCTTATTGGGTAGCATGATAGCCACTTATGCACATCTTTGCTGTCGAAAAGTATGACAAAGCAGAAAGAGCCAGGAAACGGAAGCCTAGCCCTCAGCAATTCGTCAGAATCATTGTGGTTTTTGGACAGCAATGATATGCATAAGTTACGATCATACCATCCAATAAGCAACTGCTCCTTAGTTTCCTGAAAATTAAGGTCTAACTTACTGCACAGATTGAATTTTTCATGGACATATTAATTAATAGCTTGTCGTCCATTTCTTTTGATCTTTCATTCGACCTTTTCCACCTACTGGGTAAATCTTCCACTTTTAAAAAGGTTTTTCTAAAAGCAGTTTCAAAATCCTGAAAAGTGAACGAGGGTTTGTCTCGCAAAATACCACTATTGTGCTCCATCAGTTAAATTAGTGCCATCTATTATCCACTTCCAAGTTTTCATCTTCAGCTTTCACCTCTTTTTTTTCCAGTCCCAGGTTTTTCAGCTACGCCCAATGATAATATCGATGTTCTAGGTATTATCAGGGTCAACCACCATTCACCAGGTCACTCCGGCATTTCGCCTACATCGCCAACCTTAAAAAAAACAACCTTTGTCGTGCTGCTCAGATCCTACTACAGAGAGGTTTAACTCCTGGGCAACTTTCTCCTGCACCCCCTGGATCAATGATTGCTGTTACAGCCACTCCATTTATTATTTCTTTAATGTATTTTCCAAAACCAATTTCTTGCAATATAGCCTTCCTTTCTGCAAGCCTAACAAACAACTTCTTGTTTGCTCCTGGGTGTATGTTTCTATGTCTTAAAATATTTTGCTACATGACCACATTACTTGCAGCTAAAGCACAAAGGTTTTCCATCTCCATTTCTATCTGGCTTTCTTTCTATATTGGATGAGCTTGCTGAGGTACTATCAAATATTGGCTCCTCTTTCTTAATTGCCTTATTACTGGTTGATACAATATCTCTGAGTCTACGAGAAGTTGTCTGTTAGACTTGCAGAAAAGAAGGCTATATTGCAAGAAATTGGTTTTGGAAAATACATTAAAGAAATATTAATAAAAGGGATGCCCATAACAGCAATCATTGATCCAGGGGGTGCAGGAGAAAGTTACCCAGGAGTTAAACCTCTCTGTAGTAGGATCTTAGCAGGCCCTTTATGGATTTAGAGGATTACCAGCATGGTAAAGGCTGATGTTTCTCTGAAGGTTGACGATGGAGACGAAATGGTGGAGGTGTTACTTATACAAGATAATGCCCAGAACATCGTTATCATCATTGAACATAGTTTAACTGAGAAGCCAGGGATAGCATACATCAAGTTAAAAGATAATTTATATTTTGGATAGGAAGAAAAGGTGAAAGCTAAAGATGAAAACTTGGAAGTGAACAATGACGTTTGCTGGTTGACGTTAAACCAGCAAAAAGCGCAGCCATCGAAATGAGTAAGGCGAAAACTGGAAATAAAGCAAAGATATAGAAAGCGGAAGACAGAAGACAAGAGCCAAAAAAAAATGAGATTCAATCCAAGAAAACTGAAAAAACGCCCGCTATTATAAAGTAAAAGGTACAGAAAGAAACAGTCAATATCACCACCAAAGAAACCAAAACAGAACAAAACGAGTTTAAAGTAAAATCTCCATTAGAAACCTTAACTAGCGTTGAATCAGTACTTGCTAAAGAACCATCAATTAGGATGACGAAACGAAAACACGAAAAGTGGGGCGTCAATTTCGCTTAGAGAGTATCCATCGGGCGAGATTACTCGAGTCGAATACCACCAGCGAAGCAGTACTGAAAAATAGTTAAGGGCCAACGAGTGAAGCCATAGAGCCTTGTGTCCAACCCCCGAAGAGTCGAGAGTTCAATTAACATTTTTTATATATATTTGAGAACCCATTTTGTGGTATTTATCCTTTATTAATCATGTTAAATGTACGTAAAAGTGTTTTAGTGATATCTATAATACATAAATAGACAACAGATGTATTAAAAAATGTGAAAAATGTTGGCTCAATAATTGCACAAGAGAAGAAAAAATCACTTGTAATAAAATAAAACAATCCCTTCAACGCCTAAAACGTCATGAAAATAAAAGAAAAATGTTTATCGATTAAAATGATAAATAAAATTGCCACAGTTGGTATGACTTGAAATCTTACGCTAACGCTATTCCTCAAGGGAATCTAAAAGACTAAGAATTTTGTTGAAAACGATATAGGTGGAAAACCATGGATTATAAAAAGCCAGAAAATCATTGATAATCTCCATATAAAATTAGCCTGGAATATAGAAAAGTCATTAATCTACGTCTATCCAAAAAAAAAGTTTTTTTCAGATTTTTATTGTAATTTTTTTGACATCTAATATTTATTTATTAACAGATTTTTAACATTTATTTATTAACGATATTTTCTCAGTTATATATTAAACAACTTTTTTCAAATAAACAAATGCATTTTCACTTTTATATTTACCTATTTAAACACCTAAAATAATTTTTAATAATACAGAAGAGCTAACAGGCTGAAGCACCACAAGAACAAGAAGAAGAAACAATCGGAAAGTGATTCCGACAATATATATTTCACCAAATTATCAAAATAAATGGTACGGATAGGATCTGATTTTTCAGAAAACTGATTTAAACGGAGAGAAAGATATATTTTCTAGTAAAAGAACTATCTAATTTGCCCAAAAAAAATCCATTAATATATTCACATGTCCGCTCTATACAAAGAAAAATATATTATCCAAAATGGTGATGTAAAGACCTAAGGGACGCCAACCACACATGGAAATAATCAATATCGGAAAAAACTTACCCATTCAATAGGACAACAGCAACTTTACACAAACCACATGCACATTTACGTTCAACGAAAAACTATTTTTTCACAGAGAAGAGAGTATATAAAAGCGGAACGAATACACCAACAATTATTTTTCGACAAATTTATTTTATAACTGAGGGATAAGGCTTGATGACGATGCACAGCACAAGCGCAGTAGATGAAATAGTAGGCTGCGGGTATGCAAATTTCACCCTTAGGATAAACACCACAATTTTGTACAAAAGTCTTGTGTTGTGATAAAAATTACATATAGGATTTATTAATATCATTTTTCAACTACGTATACTTGACACTCACAATTCAAATGCTTCAAAAAAAACTGATATTGGCCAAAATGACATAAAGATGAAGGGACGCCAACCCTATTCCTGGATTTAAATCAATAATATCGAAAAATAAGCAGGACTTACCCGTTCAATAGGACAACTGCAACTTTACACAAACCGCATAAAATATTACCTTCACCAAAAGACTATTTTTCACAAAAAAAACGGAACAAATACAACAAACGTTTCTGGGACAATGTAATTTTATAAGAAATGGACGATGGCAAACGGCGCAAGCGAAAACAGATAGTTCGCGGGTATACAAATTTCACCCTTATGGTAAATTCCTCAATTTTATGAAAAATATTTTGTGCAATGATAAAAATTACATATAGGATTTAATATTTTCATTATTCATTTACTTTTACTTGACGCTAATATTTGAAATGCTTGAAGAAAAAAGAATATCGCCCAAAAAGACATCAAGGTGAAAGGACGCCAACCCAATTCATGGATCTAATCAATAATATCGAAAAATAAGAACGACTTACCGGTTCAACAGGACAACAGCAACTTTACACAAACCACATACACTTTTACCTTCAACGAAAACCTATTTTTTCACAGAAAAGAGAGTATATAAAAGCGGAACGAATACACCAACAATTATTTTTCGACAAATTTATTTTATAACTGAGGGATAAGGCTTGATGACGATGCACAGCACAAGCGCAGTAGATGGAATAGTAGGCTGCGGGTATGCAAATTTCACCCTTAGGATAAACACCACAGTTTTGTAAAAAATCTTCTATGTTGTGATAAAAATTGGATATAGGATTTATTAATATCATTATTCAGCTACGTATAGTTGACACTCACATTTCAAATGTTAAAAAAAAACTGATATTGGCCAAAATGACATAAAGATGAAGGGACGCCAACCCTATTCCTGGATTTAAATCAATAATATCGAAAAATAAGCAGGACTTACCCGTACAATAGGACAACTGCAACTTTACACAAACCGCATTTTTATGCGGATTTAATTAATATTTAATTTATATTTATTAATATTTATTTAATTAATATTTTTATTACCTTCACCAAAAGACTATTTTTCACAAAAAAAACTGAACAAATACAACAACAAACGTTTCTGGGACAATGTAATTTTATAAGAAATGGACGATGGCATACGGCGCAAGCGAAAACAGATAGTTCGCGGGTATACAAATTTCACCCTTATGGTAAATTCCTCAATTTTATGAAAAATATTTCATGCAATGATAAAAATTACATATAGGATTTAATATTATCATTATTCATTTACTTTTACTTGACGCTAATATTTGAAACGGTTAAAGAAAAAAGAATATGGCCCAAAATGACATCAAGGTGAAAGGACGCCAACGCAATTCATGGATCTAATCAATAATATCGATAAATAAGAACGACTTACCGGTTCAATAGGACAACAGCAACTTTACACAAACCACATGCACTTTTACGTTCAACGAAAACCTATTTTTTCACAGAAAAATATATAAAACCGGAACAAATACACCAACAATTATTTTTCGACAAATTTATTTTATAACTGAGGGATAAGGCTTGATGACGACGCATGGCACAAGCGCAGTAGATTAAATACTAGGCTGCGGGTATGCAAATTTCACCCTTAGGATAAACACCACAGTTTTGTAAAAAATCTTCTATGTTGTGATAAAAATTGGATATAGGATTTATTAATATCATTATTCAGCTACGTATAGTTGACACTCACATTTCAAATGTTTAAAAAAAACTGATATTGGCCAAAATGACATAAAGATGAAGGGACGCCAACCCTATTCCTGGATTTAAATCAATAATATCGAAAAATAAGCAGGACTTACCCGTTCAATAGGACAACAGCAACTTTACGTAAACCGCATAACATATTACCTTCACCAAAAGACTATTTTTCACAAAAAAAAACCGAACAAATACAACAACAAACATTTCTGGGACAATGTAATTTTATAAGAAATGGACGATGGCAAACGGCGCAAGCGAAAACAGATAGTTCGCGGGTATACAAATTTCACCCTTATGGTAAATTCCTCAATTTTATGAAAAATATTTCATGCAATGATAAAAATTACATATAGGATTTAATATTATCATTATTCATTTACTTTTACTTGACGCTAATATTTGAAATGCTTGATGAAAAAAGAATATCGCCCAAAAAGACATCAAGGTGAAAGGACGCCAACCCAATTCATGGATCTAATCAATAATATCGAAAAATAAGAACGACTTACCGGTTCAACAGGACAACAGCAACTTTACACAAACCACATGCACTTTTACGTTCAACGAAAACCTATTTTTTCACAGAAAAAAATATATAAAACCGGAACGAATACACCAACAATTATTTTTCGACAAATTTATTTTATAACTGAGGGATAAGGCTTGATGACGATGCACAGCACAAGCGCAGTAGATGAAATAGTAGGCTGCGGGTATGCAAATTTCACCCTTAGGATAAACACCACAATTTTGTAAAAAATCTTCTATGTTGTGATAAAAATTACATATAGGATTTATTAATATCATTATTCAGCTACGTATAGTTGACACTCACATTTCAAATGTTTAAAAAAAACTGATATTGGCCAAAATGACATAAAGATGAAGGGACGCCAACCCTATTCCTGGATTTAAATCAATAATATCGAAAAATAAGCAGGACTTACCCGTTCAATAGGACAACAGCAACTTTACGTAAACCGCATAACATATTACCTTCACCAAAAGACTATTTTTCACAAAAAAAAAACCGAACAAATACAACAAACATTTCTGGGACAATGTAATTTTATAAAAAATGGACGATGGCAAACGGCGCAAGCGAAAACAGATAGTTCGCGAGTATACAAATTTCACCCTTATGGTAAATTCCTCAATTTTATGAAAAATATTTCATGCAATGATAAAAATTACATATAGCATTTAGTATTATCATTATTCATTTACTTTTACTTGACGCTAATATTTGAAATGCTTGATGAAAAAAGAATATCGCCCAAAAAGACATCAAGGTGAAAGGACGCCAACCCAATTCATGGATCTAATCAATAATATCGAAAAATAAGAACGACTTACCGGTTCAATAGGACAACAGCAACTTTACACAAACCACATGCACTTTTACGTTCAACGAAAACCTATTTTTTCACAGAAAAAAATATATAAAACCGGAACGAATACACCAACAATTATTTTTCGACAAATTTATTTTATAACTGAGGGATAAGGCTTGATGACGATGCACAGCACAAGCGCAGTAGATGAAATAGTAGGCTGCGGGTATGCAAATTTCACCCTTAGGATAAACACCACAATTTTGCAAAAAATCTTCTATGTTGTGATAAAAATTGGATATAGGATTTATTAATATTATTATTCAGCTACGTATAGTTGACACTCACATTTCAAATGTTTAAAAAAAACTGATATTGGCCAAAATGACATAAAGATGAAGGGATACCAACCCTGTTCCTTAATTTAAATCAATAATATTGAAAAATAAGGAAGACTTATCGGTTCAATACGACAACCGCAACTTTACACAAACTGCATACAGTTTTACCTTAAAAAACTATATAAAAGCAGGACAAACACACGAACAAACATTTTTCAACTAATTTTATAATTCTCAACAATTTTGTAATAATCTAAATGGGAGTTATCCTTAAAATGGGGTTATTAATAAGGCAGTGTTTTATTCTGGTTATGGCTAAGTTAGCCTTTCCTATGGCTAAGTTAGCCTCGGCACACTAAAATAATATGTTCATTTCAAGAGGCTGATTCTTTAGGGATATGAAAACCGCTTGCTGAATTTGTGAAAGGCAACCTTTGCATATATATATATATATATATATATATATATATATATATATATATATATATATATATATATATATATATATATATGTATATATACTGTTTAAATCAAAAATTTTATTTTGATAAACAATACACTGTTAAATATACATAAAAAAAATTCCTTGAACTAGGATAATATATTACAGTAGATTATAATATGTAAACTACATTAATAATCAATTCACAATAAAAACAATCACTACCCAAAATAATTTACATATATACATGTTTGTTTTTATAATAGTTAGATAGTTTTCGTTGAATTTTACAATACTTTTAAAACCACAAGCAGGACTTAACGGTTAAGTCACCTAAATTATAACATATGTTCACTGCAGAATGAAGGCCTCTTCAACATGCTTTCAACTTTCACGGTGCTGGGCTTTTCTCTGCCACTCAAGTCCAATATACTTAACAATGTAATCAGTCCATCAAGCATTCGGTCTTCTTCGCGGACGTTTGCGATCAAGGGGTATTCACTCCAGAATTGCCTTAGTCCTCTCTATTATCTGTCGTCCCATCGTCTCGCGATATGCCCTACCCATTTCCAATTCAATTCCGTTACTATTTCAATCTCACGCACTTTTGTTTATTCCCTGATCCATGTGCAGGGTTTTATGACTGGTACAATACCAAGCATACATCTTTCCATTCCCCTCTGTGCTACTGAAAGTTTTTGAGTTGTGGAATTATTCTGTTAAGGCCTACCCATTAAAAAAGCACTACGTACTACAACATATCCTGGAACTGCTGTCGCCCTACCATCAGTCTCCATTATCTATAATAAATTTCTAATCTATATTAGGATATATCCAATTAAATGAATATATTTAATCAATAAATTAAATGTACTAAAACCTTGAAAAACACTAAATATTTGAAATGTTTGTTTTTGTTTACAATAGAATTATACAATTTTCTTTACTATTTTCTGAATAGTAGGTTTTCTTCCTTCAGATGTCTGGTTTGAACCCATGGAAATCTACTTTGCCCGGCTCATTTATAATAGTTCTTAATTTAACTAGATGATGTTCATCTAACCGATCACAAATTTCTGTATCTCTTAGAACATCTACAAATTAGATTATCCTGTAAAACTTGCAGATGTTTTCACATATGATTACCTTGTGCTTTAACTCCAAATTCGTAGACGAATTTTGTTCTTGTCTATTGAGGCTTTCTTCAATATTATTATTCCTATCCCGAGTTACTAAACTGTGCAATGGTACCCCAAAATAGACGATCCTGTAGAGTTTTCAAAAGTACATAATATTATTTTAATGATTACGACAACTTAACTTTATCTTTGATATTATATATTTATAACATTTATAAATAGAAAAAATTGAGAAGTGACAAAAGATATGATAGAAATAACAAGAAATATATTTATTGGGATAAGTGGTACATTTAAACTACAATAGAATTTAGCCTACTGTTTAGGAACAATACCCTTGGATATGACTAATTGTTTTTCAACATAAAATTATTATGTAATTATTATATAATGGGTTTTATGTAATTGTTAATTAAACTTTTAATTTCTTTGTATTCATATAATAGCTAATGCACTGCTCGACACAAACTGAATATATGTATATTGGGTTGCATATGGCAAATATATTTAACAATTAAAACAATACTATTTCATTGAACATTGTCATCTTTAAACTTTATTTAAAATTTTAAAAGTAATTTTAAACCATCGCATACCATTTTGTTTGTCATAAATTTTCACCATTTTTAATCATTTGTTGATCTTCCAAAAAAAAAAATTATCAGATAATACGGAATCTGGAGTGTTTTGTGGATGGTTCTATGATCTCATAGCCGATTTAGTTGGTTCTTATAGGGCAATTGTAAAGAGTGGGCAAGCAAATTGTCTTACTAAATGAAGACTATACTGCAACCGATAAGGGGCATAAGACCCTTATCGCTTGCAGTATTATTTCTTCCACATTTAAAATCATCCCATCCCAGTTTTTAATAGTTGAGTGAAGTGAACAATGAGTGTTGTACTGCCCAAGGAGCAGCTGTTTACTTTTGTACTGCTGTTAGCAAAACATTCACTATTATGGAAGCCGTTTTGTCGAAAAACTATATTGTTTCTTATTCAGTCAACATTTTTCTATAGAAATTTTACCGTTTAACTTCTTGGACTTCTTGAAACTCTGAAATAAAAAGTAAAACTTATCTTTCTCCATAAAGCAAAAGTTTAATCTAAAATGCAACATACCTTTCATGCCCTAAAATGCTAATCAGTCTTCCTTTTCGCTAGAAAAAATTGGGAGGATAGAGTCTTAGGGACTAGATATTAAATTGAGAAATGAATTGAAGTAAAAATACATAGCCTTTGTATCACACTTACTGAGGGTTAAACAACGGCGTGTATATGTTTGACCGAATTAGATTAGAACCTTCTTCATCTGCGAGGGGCGGAGGAAAGTGGTAGTTATGGGCATCTCTCTGACTAACATCCAAATACTTCCCGCCGGTCTATATCCTTTTCATATCCATGTTTTCCATCAAGTCTTCTGCGCTGAAAAGTATTGAAACTATGAAACATTTGGAACACCTAATTTGAGGCAGTAACATTTTGGAATAAATGTTCTAAACTTTTCTCTTTTTATGATTAATTGGGTCGGTAAATGTTATAGTCTCATCTATATGCGATTTTTGCATTCCAACAGGAACCCCAAATGAGCTGATGATTGAAAAATTTTGATTTAAATTTTCACTATCTTTCTTTGGTGTTGAAATATGGCAGCTTTCATCTAGGAGTTGGTTATGGAAGTATTAATAAATATATACAATGAATAAAAATCACCACTAATCTGATTCATTTTGTTTTAAGTAATGTCTGAATGATTGTGGCGTATTCATATATTTTTTCTCCTTTATTTGGGTTTTTCGCCACTGTCTAAAACTCAAAAAATATCAAAAATACCTTGAAAATGAAAATCCATTGTTGTCAATGTAAGTATCGTTGACATACAAAAAATATATTTACTTTCACTCGTTACTTTATATATTACAAATTAATATAATTTATTTTTTAGTTCAGTTTTGAAAACGGGGGGAGATTACCCTCCGAAACGTTAACGTTAAAAGTTTGTAAATTTTCTATAACATTTTTATATCTTTAAAAATATTGTTCGTTAGGCAAATTTATTACAAAAAAGAATCACTGAGAAATTTGTCTCTGTTTGGTTTTTTGTTTTTACCCAGTGATTCTTTCTTTAAATAAAAACAGGTATTTTTGATACTTTTTGAGTTTTAGACAGTGGCGAAAAACCCAAATAAAGGAGAAAAAATATCATTTTGTTTTGTAACAAATATACTTTTTTGTAAGTATAGCAGTTGCAGTTTTAAATTGTTCACTGTTAGTTTCTTCCGCACTGTGATAAATCAGTACATGTATCAGTCACAGTAAATTAAGTGTCCCAACCATTTCTCCACCTTCAATAAATTGAAACTTGTCAATACAAGTTAGTTAAATTCTATGCAGGTAAATAAATATTTAGTACCATTTACAGAAGCAATTTCTTGATTTCTAACCAGTTTGAAATGCCTGTAGTGCAAAATATCAACTGCAAACCACAAAAAAATTATACAAATTGTAAATATGCTGTGCCTTGTTTAGTATTCTTACCCTAGATTTTTCAGATAAGGTACCATCCTTATAAGGGCTTATGTTATCATTTTAAATGCTTCAAATTCATTTATACATTGTACTGGTAATACAAAATTTATATGTATATTATGCATAACTTCTTCAATCATAGGTTCTCTATTTGCAAGCTATATAATAAATTAAACTTAATCACTTGGAGATACATGAAACTATTAGGTTAGTATGAAAACTGAAAAACAGAATAGCAAATTATCTTCTTTTTTTACATAAAATTATTTTAATCATAATTTCATTTACAATTTTTGGTTGGTTTAATTTTTCAATTTCTAATTTGTTGGTTTCGGTTATCTAAGCCATCTTGTTTCGTTTTGGAAGGATATTCATAAATACTAATTAAATACCATACTTTACTTTATGTTTTTTTCTACTTGCTTTTGGGGTTTTCAATGTTTTTTTATTAGAAAAGATAATTTCCATTTCGTCGGAGTGTTCAACATGTTTTCTACCTCTTCCTGTAAAATTTTTATTTTCTATATATTTTATAGAATTTTTTTTAATTTTCTATATATTTTAAATATATTATAACTTCTTTGGGGAATTCACCATCTGTTTACATATTCGCTTGGTGTTATATTGCACTCTTTATATATTGTACTATATACTTAACTCTTCTGAAATTAAGACCCACGTTTGTTTTGAACTTTTAATTTTTACCCATCCTCACTTTTTCCCTGTAATGTCCATCCATGTCATGACTTTTTTGTAATATGTTCATTCAATCAGCACTCTTGGTCAGGATTTTCCGCATGAATTATTAGGTTTGTTCTAGCAAAGGTTTCAAACGGTTTCAAATCGTCCGGAGTTTGCGCAGACGAATGTACGCGTTCTAGCAAATTAAAACCGGAATTCCGACTACCAGTAAGATGTTCTAGCAACAACCAATATCCAGTTTGCAAACTAGTTTCAAACCGTTCAATTTAGTTTGTGACAAGCACAATAGCTGGAAATGTTCGTTGATTTGTTTTGACTTTGGATTGTTTGGTTACAGATTGTTGGCAACAGGCCTCCATAAAACTAGTTCGGAATAATAAATAAATTGTAAAATATATACAAATAGCAGTCTTAGATCTTCATAAACTCATTTCGAAATAATAAAATAAAATTTAAGACGTAAGTACACTATAAACATAAAATACTTCCAAATAATAAAAAAAAAATTTAAAGGAAAATAATCAATATGGTAGGCCAGTGTGGACGATTTTAATGCCCCACAGTATCATTTTTATGATAATTTTTTTTTCCCTAGCAGAAAAGTTCTAGCAGAAAAAAAATCTCAAACCGTTTGCAACCAAGTTTAGGGACGAACATGCGCAGTTAATTAATCCATCAAACTGGTTTCAAACCGTTTGAAACCTTTGCTAGAACAAACCTATTGTAAATTATTCAAAAATAAGTTTTAATTAGTTTACGGCGTGCTAATGTAAGGTTTGTTCTAGGGACGATTTCAAACGGCTCCAAATCGTTCGGAGTTTGCGGAGATAACCGTATCATGCGCCTGCACAAACTGCGGACGATTTAAACCGTTTGAAATCGTATCTAGAACAAACCTATAGTGTTAAGTTACTGGTGTATTGTATGTAGCTAACTTCTTGATTATTATTATTTTTGGAGATAACCCGAGTTTTTTCCTATTGTTAAGAGGACGTGTTATGTTGTTTTTTCTTGCATCAGAAATAAATAGCTTTTCACTAAAAATTTTATTGCAACGAATCATTTTGATTACAAGACTGAACCACTAGAAATTATTTAATTCTGAAATAAAACATAAAAGTTATTTTTCTCCATGTGTTTTGTACATTTTTGAATTGGTCTTATGGTTGTGGAAACTGTATGGACCAAACCAAACTGAAATCCGTATCTTCATGTCGGTTTGCTGACAGTTTGGGCTGGCTCTAGTATTCGATCTAGTATCCGAAATTTTGATTTGCTTGAGAACTTTTGAAAAGAGTAAAACTTTTGATACCTAACAGGCAATTTAAAGATTATTATGCAATTATATGTAAATTATTGATGTAATTTTTCATTTCCTAGGAGAAAAGTGGGATGCATAATTACTTTTGAATTCATCATTTGCACAAATATCTGGGTTAATGTTAGGTTCATATCCTAAACTGTCCGTTAGTCAGAGTTCTACTTATAGAAACCTGATCAATACATCAACTGCTAAGGTAAGATTATGTGCATCTCAAGCAAGCAAAAGTGATTTGAATATTAAGACAGGTTTCATTAATCGAATAAATAAAATTTCAGGACGATTTTTTTATTAGCAAAGACAATATCTATATGGGGAAAACTATCATCATCATTGTTATTGTATAAAACATAGACATATACATATAAAATTTCTTTTCATAATTCAAATTAAAAATATATTTTGTATAAACTGTATTTTGTGAAGTTAAAATTGATAATTTAAAGTTATACTTTGTAATTTTCTTGTTATACAAAATATTTTCTCTTATACAAGAAGTCTTGTGCTATACAAAATGTTTAGTATTTTGTTTTTAAAATTATTTGAAATAAAACGATGTTTTAACTTAATATCTAAAAATTTAAAATTGTATGTATAACAATTGTTTCGACACAGAGTGCCTTTTTCAAATACAAACTATACTAAACTCCTAGTTTTAGTACTTTATATACTAGTTTAGTATAGTTTATATTTGAAAAAGGCACTGTGTGTCAAAACAATTGTTATACATACAATTTTAAATATAGTGGACATTTTTAGATATTAATATTTGCTTATTAGTTTAAAACGATTTTTTTAAACTGTAATTTATTTTCAAAAAAAGCCAAATCATAAGCAATTCCATCTCTATGACCGTTAAAATCCTCATTTTCCTCAGTCTCCTTCAGTAGAAGTACAGTATCTTCATTTCGATCCATATCATTGACTCTGAATTCATCATTTAATGGGATCTTATGAAAAATGCAACATGCTCCAATGAGATGAAACTATGAAAGTTGTTTTTCTTAATTTTACTGGGTAAAACTGAATGGCAAAACATAGTTCACTTACGTATAGACTTTATGCCAATTTTAAATTGTAATTTACTTGCCTCCTGTTTTACTAGCCTTTGTCTTGAAATGGTGTCAACAATTTTTTTTTGCAAAGGACAACCACTACCATCAATTAAAAAATAAGGAGCACATTTTTGGTCCAGTGTCCTACAGAGTGAGGAATTTTGGATCACTCTACTATTCTGCAACTAGATCCATTACTTTGTGGCTGTTGTCACAGACTACTTGCATCAAAAAAGATAATCAACACTATAAATAAATTCATTAATTTACGAACATACCTGTATGGAGTAGAATTCTTTCTCTGGATGTAGGTATCTGGATCTAGTTCAGGTTTATCTATTTCAATATGGCAGTCATACATCGCACCGGTAATATTAGGAACGCTCTTGCTCCTAAACCCTTTTTCTATATCAACTGCTCCGTCGCCAAGCCATTTAATCAACGAGGCGACAGATTGCTCAAAAAAATTGTAAGCCTTTGGATTATTCAATGCAGAAAGCTTATTGTGACAATCGATGAAAGTGTACAAATTCAATTTCATTTTGATAGCAACAATTTCAGTTACGATATATGCCTGAAAATTAAAATAATTTCTTATTAGTAGATTCTACTTAAAAATGTTTCCATAACTTACTAACTCTATTAAAGGGGTATCCGCTTTAACAGAGTCGGTAAGTTATGGAAACATCAATTAAAACACAACAAAACATAGGTATTATATAAATTATAAGTAGAAATCAAATAGAACCTGAAATCATTCTGTGATTAAAAAAACCTCCAGGAGCATGTTAAAATGATTATACGTGTGCGCATGTTATCACATCCTTCTTGGCTGATGGAAGGCAGAATTCTTAATTAAAGAAAAATATTTTAACAATGTTCTTCAGCTTATTCGTTAAATAATGACCAATAATAATTCTTGATATTCTTTGATAAAACGTAAGTAAATTTTTTCGACAAATGACAAAAAATAAAAATCGCTGATTTCGAGATATTTGGTGCTCCGAAACGCGTACTTTCAGAATCTGACTGCAAAACTTCGATAAAACGTCTAGATTCCGAGATATGAGCATTTGAAAAATTCGAAAAATTAAAAAAAAATCCAAAACGCTAAAAGTTTTTCGCAAATATTTCAAAAACTATTAGAGATACTCCAGTCGTTTCTACGTAAAATTATCTTTCAGATGGGCCATAGGATCGCCATAGGACTTTTCATTTTTTGCAAATTTTCAGAGACTTCGGAGAAACATTTTTCGACAAATTGACAAAAAATAGAAGTCGCTGATTTTAGGATATTAGTTGCTTCGAAACGCATACTTTCCGAATCTGGCTGCAAAAATTGAAAAAACGTCTAGTTTCCGAGATATGGGCGTTTGAAAATTGGAAAAATGTCAAAAAAATAAAAATCGCCGATTTTAGGATATTAAGTGCTCCGAAACGCGTACTTTCGGCTGCTGTAATCTGGCTGCAAAACTTCGATAAAACATCTAGTTTCCGAGATATGAGCATTTGAAAATTCGAAGAATGCCAAAAAAATGAAAACGCCAAGTTTTTCGCTTAAACCCATTTAAGGATTTGAAATTATTTGTATTTGACAAAAGATCCGAAATTGCCTTATCGTAAAAGTAACAGCGGTGAGAATGGTTATTGTTTAGTATATGAAAGTGGGCAGATGATAATGTAAACAGAAAAGTCACATGCAATTATTGTGTTATTTAAATCCAGAAAATGAGGTTGGGATACATTATCATTTTATAAATGAGCATTATATGGAGGGACTTAGTGATATAGTTAAGGTCGATTCAGATGAAAATATAGGAGTTATATTTACTATGACAAAGCCCACTGACTGGCTGAAGCACCACAGGAATAGTAAGAAGAAACCGGGATTCCAGAAATTGACATTCCAACCGATCATAAAATGTATAGTATGAATAAGCTGCGATTTTTCGGAAAACAGGTTTAACGGAGAAAAAAAAAATGGTCGTGAAAGGTCTACATAATTTGCAAAAAAAAATATCATTGGGGCATATGAATATAACCCGCTCTGTACAAAAAAAATATATTATCAGAAATGGTAAAGCTAAAGGAAGGCCAACCGCATTCATGGAAATAATTAATAATATCGGAAAATACAGGGGACTTACCCATTCAATAGAACAACGGCAACTTTTCACAAACCGCGTACAACTTCACCTTCATATACCTTCGCCATCATATACAAAGGTAAATTCTGTAAGAAAAATATTGCTAAGTGGAAAAAATACTGTCATATAAAGTAAAAAAACCAAAAGATGAAAAATCTATTCCAACATTGGATACAATAGGGAATTAATTAATAACTATATAATTCAAAGTGAGGCTATAAACACGATATTTTAAAAGTAAAAAAAAAGTTTCATAATAAAAAAAGCCTGATTTTTTATGCCTTTGAAGTTATTCGAAGTCGAATAGTTGATATTAAATCATTGAGTGATGATTTGTACTGTCATTCTTCAAAGTTTTGTCTTTTCGAGACTCAATCAAGAAATTGATTCGCTAGTACATTTAAGATGCAGAAGTTGTGATAAGAATTATCAAGTAAATACTTCATCGACAGAAGCGAATTTATCAACTAAACCAAGGTACACTGTTAATTCATAGCTTGTAAACGGTAAGTTTACAAGCTAGGTAAGTTGTTGATGTACTCAACAGTTTTGAAACGACAAAAAAAAAAATTTTGGCGCTACAATCGAGTTTCTTGCTAATGAAAGCTGTTTGGAAAATTTGATTGCTAAGAGACAGAGATGGCAACCAAAAGAGAAGAGCATGCTTTGTAAATAATCTTTATTTCTACTCCTAAATTTTAAAATAGGTACCCAATAACCAATAAGTAGGCAACCATCAATTAGGATGAGGAAACGGAAAGGACACAAAAAGTGGGGAGTCGACGTCGTCCAGAGAGTATCCATCGGAGAAGAGCACTGTAGTTGAGGACCACTAGCGAAATAGAATAGAGAAATAGTTGACAACAGCTGAGTGAAGCCGTAGAGCCCTGTGCCCACCCGTGATAAGTCTAGGGTTCAATTAACATATTTTACATATATTTGAGAACCCATTTTGTAGTATTTACCCTTTTAGAAACCTGTTAAATTTAGGTAAAAGTGTGTTTTGGTGATCTCTATATAACAAAAATAGACAAATTCAGAAGTGGGATACATATACGGGTAAATATAATAATATTCAGTTTTGGAAAATAGTAAGTGAGATAGTGAAGAGACGAAAAATTGGAAAAGGAAAGGAACGAAGACGATAAGAAAAATAGTGATGATTAACTAAATTTATCTGGTTGAAACCAGATTCTATAGGATCGGTATGAAGTTAGCAGACTTAACAGCGAGACGAAAAAGGACGGATAGTTGCCAATGAACACCAGTGACTGAAAAGTTACAGAAGAAGAGTTTTGACAAGTGGCGCAGTGACCTAACCTGTTATTAACAATACGCCTCCGACAAAAATCTATAGAGAAGAATTGGATGACACTCAAAGGGATAATATTTCTCCAACCTTGCCATCCGCTCCTACACGTACGAAGCCACTCTTGAACGTATGTTACAAGTGTTTATTGCGTAAAATCAACACCGAGATGACATGTTTGAAAGAATAAAAATCAACAAACAAGCCAGTATGGATACAAATAGAGTAGAAACGCTTATCATGTATTATCAGATTTAATAAAAAAATTACCGACATACAGTGGAAATGCAAATGAAGGTCCTAAGATGTGGCTGGACAAAATTGTACGTATGAAAACACTACATCAATGGCCAAATACTTGTGTGTTAGCAACAGCACGGTCTAATTTAACTGATGGAGCACAACAGTGGTATTTAGCAAAGCAAAAGCACATCCACTGTTTACAGGATTTTGAAACTGCTTTTAGAAAAACCATTTTTAAAAGTGGAAGTGTTACCAAGTGGGTGGAAAGAAATGAATGAAGGAATGCAAAGAAAACGAGAAAATACTAATGAATATTCCCATGAAATATTAATAAAAAGCTAGAGCTTAATTTTCAGGAAACTAAGCAGCAGTTGCTTATGGGATTGTATGATCTCAACTTATGCACATTCTTGTTGTCCAAAAACCCCAATGATGTTGACAAATTGCTAACTGATATGCAAGAGTACAATAACATATAAAGAGCCTGGTTAAGCAGACTCAGAGGTATTGTATCAATCAGTAATAGGACAATTAAGAAAGGAGAACCAAATTTTGATAGTCGCTTAGCAAGCTCATCCTAAGTAGAAAGAAATGGAGATAGAAAACCTTTATGGTTTAACTGCAAGAAATATGCTTGTGAAGCAAAATATTGTAAGACAGAAGAGCATACACCCAGGAGTAGGTGAGAAGTTGTCTGTACACTTGTAGAAAAGAAGGCCATATTGCAAGAAATTATCCAGAAAATAGAGAGTCATCTTCCAGCTTACAGTTAATAGTACAGGAAGAAACAAATATCTAAAGACAAACAGTCAATCAGAAGATCTCAATCTAAATATTGATTTTGGAAAATACATTAAAGAAATATTTATAAATGGAGTAGTTAGAACAGCAATCATTGATCCAGGGAGTGCAGGAGAAAGTTGTCCAGGAGTTTAAACCTCTCTGTAGGATCTGAGCAGGCACTATATGGGTTTGGAGAATTTCCAGCTATCACCAGCATCAAAAAGGCTGATGTTTCTCTGAAGGTTGACTATGTAAACGAAATGGTGGATGCGCTAGTGTACCTGACAATGTCCAGAACATCGATATTATTAGTGGACATAGTTTTACTGAGAAACTAGGGGTAACTTACAACAAATTGAAAGAAAATTTACATTTTGGATATAGTGAAGAAATGCCATTTGCTGAAATAGAGTTGGATTGTCCCGAGGTAAAAGAGGCAATCTTCTCAATGCAGTTAATGAAAGTTGGAAAGAGAGAAATACATTGTATACCAATAGGATCAGCAATGGAAATAGGTCTAATGCCAATAACCAATGATTCGGACAGATATAATAATAGAGAAAAACCGGCGACTAGGGGAAATTAGAGGAAGGTCTAAGCCAGAGATGGAACATACACAATAAAGGCCTAGGGAGAAACTACCAATTCCATGCAGATGATACACAAGGGTAATGGATTAAAGGATTCAGACCTGAAGGTACATGTAGGCTTAATTAATGAGTTTTGAGTTCTATTTGCAACCATGATTTAATGGATGTATCGATCACAGATAATAATGTACATGTAAGATGTAAACTCTATAGAACTACTCATCTTGAAGGAGTGCAGACAATGTGGTATTATTATAGACACTATTTCATCTTATGCATCACCCATCCTATTAGTCCTAAGGCATCTGAAGAAAGACGACTGGTAGTTGATTTTGGACGTTTGAATAAGCAAACAACGAAAACAAATTTCCCTATTCCGAATTTAGATGAATGTTTTGATACATTATCTGGTTGTAAATTATTTTGTGCTTTAGATTTAATGTCAGGGTATCTACAGGTTAAACTAAGTGGACATTCAAAACATAAAACTGCCTTTATTGCACCAGATTAATATCTTTAGTTTTAGGACCGTTACGTAACAACATTGTGATATTCTATTCAGACGACCTATTGGTCACAGCTGTAGATTTTGAAGATATGCGCCGCCGAATTATGAAGATATTAGCTTTCCAGGCTTTAAGGAAAGCCAACTGGATAAATGCTATTTTGGACTTTGATGACTTAGGTTTTGAGTTGTCAGGAGAAGGATTGAGACCAGGATGACTACAGTTAAATGCCATTAAGAAGTTTCCAATCCCTAGGAATAAACATGAAATCAGACATTATTTGGGATTAACTGGTTTTTTCGAAAATTTATCAGAAGTTATTCCAGTATAGCCAGACCTCTGACAGACGTATTAAAGAAAGTAAGCAATTATATATGGGAAGAAAAACAACCCGAGGCATTTAAGAAATTAAAGTGGCAATTATTAAATGCACAATAAAGATTCTAGTTCGTATAATAGTTTAACAGGAATGATAACTAAAAAAATTACCCTGTGTGTATTTATTCAGTTACTCCAATAGAAACAGTGTCTACTAATTTTATTTTTTTCAGATACTGCCGTTGGATTTTACACGAGAAAAGTAGTAGATTTTGCAACAAGAACTAGCGCTGTTCATTCTGCGAATCTAGCCAAAGAAGGTTGGATACGAGTAATAATAACTCTGAAACACCTTCAAGAAACTAGAAACTTTCTACTAAAAAAAAATTAACATGATTGTCGTAAAGATTTCGATGATCATCAAAGGCACTGGAAGCTGATATGGCATGGGAATTTTTTTTATATAATCGCCATTTTACTGCAGCAAACGTAGAACATGAAACATTGATTTGGAATCATGACTCGAGCAGAATAGCGACATGACGTAAGGAGGCAGGATATAAGATTGAAAAATGCTTGTACGGACTTAAATTATCAACGCAAATGCTAAAATATTTCAAATACTGGATACATACAGAGCAGAAATGTTGAACAGTTATCATGTACTATCAGATCTGCCCAAAAATGCACCCAGATTTAGTGGAAATGCAAAGGAAGATCCAAAGATATGACTAGACGAACCTACAAGTATGAAAACACTACATCAATGGCCAGATACTTATGTTTTAGGAACAGCGCGGTCTAATTTAACTAGTGGAGCACAACAGTGGTATTTAGCAAGTCACAACCACATCCACTGCTTTCAGGCTTTTGAAACTGTTTTTAGAAAAACGTATTTAAAAGTGGAAGATTTTTCCAGTAGGTGGAAAAGGGTGAATGAAAGATTCCAAAAAAAGGACAAGATATTAATGATTATTTCCATGAAAAATAAGTAATAAGGCTGGAGTAAGTTATTCTTTAATTTTCAGGAAACTAAGCAGCAGTCGCGTATTGGATGGCATGATCGCAACTGATGCACCTCCTTACTGTACAAAAGTATGTCAAAGCAGAAACAGTCACATTTAACAGCAGGGTTGTGCATAAGTTGTGCTCATACAATCCAATAAGCAACTGCTGCTTAGTTTCCTGAAAATTAAGATCTAACTTACTGCAGAGATTATATTTTTCACAGAAATATTCATTAATATCTTCTCCATTTCTTTTGATTCTTTCATTCATCCTTTTCCACCTACCAGGTAAATCTTCCACTTTTAAAAACGTTTTTCTAAAAGCAGTTTCAAAATCCTGAAAAGTGAAAGTGGGTTTGTCCTGCAAAATACCACTATTGTGCTCCACCAGTTAAATTAATCCAATCAATTGTCCACTTGAAGTTTTCATCTTCAGCTCTCACCTCTTTGTCTTATCCCAAATGTAAATTCTCTTTAAACTTGATGTATGCTGTCCCAGGTTTATCAGCTATGTCCAATGATAATAACGATGGTCTGAGCATTATAAGCAATACAGAAAAAGAGTTAAAAGCCGACGAGTGAAGCCATAGAGCCTTGTGTCCACCCTTGGCAAGTCGAGAGTTCGATTAACATCTTTTATATATATTTGAGAACCCATTGTGTAGTATTTATCCTTTATTAATCCTCTAATATGTACGTAAAAGTGTTTTAGTGATATCTATAATACAAAAATAGACCACAGGTGTTTTAAAAAATGTGAAAAATGTTGGCTCAATAATTACACAACAGAAGGAAAAAATCATATGTAATAAATAATATACAACAATCCCTTCAATGCCTAAAATGTCACGAAAATAAAAGAAAAAGATGTATCAATTAACATGAGGAATTAAACTGCCATGACTAGTGTCACTTTTGAAATCTTACTATTCATCAAGTGGATCTAAAGGAATAAGAATTTTGTTAGCACAGGATATAGGTGGAAAACCATGGATTACAAAAAGCCAGAAAATCAATATAAAATTAGCCTTGATTATAGAGAAAAGTCATTAATCCACGTCTTCCCAATTTTTTTTTATTTTTTCAGATTTTCATTGTAATATTTTTAGATTTCTAATATTTACTTATCAACATATTTTTAACGATATTTTCTCAGTTATATAATAAATAAGTTTTTTCAAATAAACAAAGGCATTTTTATTTTTATATTTACCTATTTAAACATCTAAAATAATTTTTATTAATTCATAATCACTAACGGGCTGAAGCACCACAGGAACAAGAAGAATCAGAAAGTGATTCCGACGATAATATCGGAAAATAAAGACGACTTACTGGTTCAATAGAACAACAGCAACTTTACACAAACCACATACACTTTTACCTTCAACGAAAACCTATTTTTTCACAGAAAAAAATATATAAAAGCGGAACGAATACACCAAAAATTATTTTTCGACAAATTTATTTTATAACTGAGGGATAAGGCTTGATGACGATGCATGGCACAAGCGCAGTAGATGAAATAGTAGGCTGCGTGTATGCAAATTTCACCCTTAGGATAAACACCACAATTTTGTAAAAAATCTTTTGTTGTGATAAAAATTACATATAGGATTTATTAATATCATTTTTCAGCTACGTATAGTTGACACTCACATTTCAAGTGCTCGAAAAAAAACTGATATTGGCCAAAATGACATAAAGATGAACGGACGCCAACCCTATTCCTGGATTTAAATCGATAATATCGAAAAATAAGCAGGACTTACCCGTTCAATAGGACAACAGCAACTTTACGCAAACCGCATAAAATATTACCTTCACCAAAAGACTATTTTTCACAAAAAAACGGAACAAATACAACTACAAACGTTTCTGGGACAATGTAATTTTATAAGAAATGGACGATGGCAAACGGCGCAAGCGAAAACAGATAGTTCGCGGGTATACAAATTTCACCCTTATGGCAAATTCCTCAATTTTATGAGAAATATTTTATGCAATGATAAAAATTACATATAGGATTTAATATTATCATTATTCATTTACTTGACGCTATTATTTGAAATGCTTGAAGAAAAAAGAATATGGCCCAAAATGACATCAAGGTGAAAGAACGCCCACCCAATTCATGGATCTAATCAATATTATCGAAAAATAAGGACGACTTACCGGTTCAACAGGACAACAGCAACTTTATACAAACCACATGCACTTTTACGTTCATCGAAAACTTATTTTTTTCACAGAAAATAAATATATAAAAGCGGAACCAATACAGCAACAATCATTTTTCGACGACTTAATTTTATAACTGACGGATAAGGCTTGATGACGATGCACAGCACAAGCGCAGTAGATGAAATAGTAGGCTGTGGGTATGCAAATTTCACCCTTAGGATAAATACCACAATTTTGTAAAAAATCTTCTGTTGTGATAAAAATTACATATTGGATTTATTAATATCATTTTTCAGCTACGTATAGTTGACACTCACATTTCAAATGCTTAAAAAAAACTGATATTGGCCAAAATGACATAAAGATGAAGGGACGCCAACCCTATTCCTGGATTTAAATCAATAATATCGAAAAATAAGCAGGACTTACCAGTTCAATAGTACAATACCAAGTTTACACAAACCACATACACTTTTACCATCACCGAAAACTTATTTTTTCCCAGAAAAAAGCGGAACACAGCAACAAATATTTTTCAAGGAATTTATTTTATAATTTCTAGATGACGACAATCGGCGCAGGCGCAGAACATGAAACAGCCTGGATTTATGCAGTTTTCACCCTTAGGGTAAATACCACAATATTGTTAAAACTCTTGTAAGTTGTGATAAAAATTTCATATAGAAATTATTAATATCATTATTCACCTATCTACAGTTCACTCTTAGATTGCAATTACTTGAAATAAAAAGATATCGCCTAATATAACATAAAAGTGAAGGGATGCCAATCCTATTCCCCGATTTAAATCAATAATATCGAACAATTAGGTCTTAGCGGTTCAATAGGATAACAGCAACCTTACACAAACTTCATACACTGTTACCTATACCTAAAACCCATTTTGTTCACAAAAAAAAACTATATAAAAGCACAACAAATACACCAACAAACATTTTTCAAATAATTTTATAATTTCTCGATGTTGAGAAACCTGCTTAGAATTTGCATAAAGATTCTCATCAAATGACTTTTACATCTATCTTTCCTTTTTCGTGCAATGAAGATGATATCACATCAATCCTATGTATCATCCATAAAAAGGCATCCATTAACTGACATTACTTAGATGAAGTAACTACAACCTTGAGCTGCTACAAGTAAATTTTCTAATAAGCATGTTAAGTAAAAAATGGCTAAAATGATTCACTCCAAAATTAATTTCAAAGTCAGCTTCAGTTTTCAGTCATTCTGATTGATGATCAATCATTGTTGATTAAAAAGTCAATGTCTTAAATCTCTTCTCGACCATCTCTGTAAAATCTCTAACAGATTTAAAAGAACCCAAATCTATTTCCATTGGAATCTACAAACTAGTTCTCAACAATTTTGTAATAATCTAAATGTAACTTATCACTAAAATGGGGTTATTAATAAGGCTTTGTTTTATTCTGGTTATGGCTAAGTTAGCCTTTACTATGCCTTGGCATGCTGAAATAATATGTTCATTTTAAGAGGGTGATTATGGCTATCAAAACCGATTCCTGAATTTGTGCCAGTGGCAAGGACAACCTCCCCATCCAATTATTGTATATCTAACAATTTCAACTAAATGATTTAATTAGGAAAATGTATTATCAGATCACTGCAGTATGGCCTGTATTAAGAAAGGAAGAAATATTAAGGAACTTGGTGGGGTTTTATCCGGCACTACTTAAAGAGTAGGTGTTGCCAAGCTCTGAGATTGTCTTTTGCAAATTTACCCATCATAACAAAGAAAAATGAAGATAATTTCCCCAGTTGCCCCCAATTAAATTCATGTATTGAGGCAACAGTGTTGTTTTACTGAAAGGAATTGTCTTTTTAGATTTAGTTTTGTAATGTGTATATATATATATATATATATATATATATATATATATATATATATATATATATATATATATATATATAATGCCATTACAAAGTATAACATCTCAAGCTTCAGAAGAAATTTCAGGTTTGACAGTTAAAAACGACATATTATGTCAGAATTCTCGTCCTTTTATATCTCATTCAAAGCTGGATGGATGCTGCTAATAGTTTTTTACAGTTTTTGCAAGTGATTAAAAGTCCAATATGTTTAATAGCTCACAATTGTTCACAGAAACAGTGTCTAGAAATAGTGTCTACTAATTATATTTTTTTCAGGTACTGCCGTTGGATTTTATACCGAAAAAGTAGATTTGCAACAAGAAGTAAGCCCTGTTCACTCTGCGAATCTAACTGAAGAAGGTTGTATACGAATAATAATAACTCTGAAACACCTTCAAGATCTACTAAAAAAATTAACATGATTATCGTAAAGATTTGGCAAAGAAGAAAAAGAAGCTGATATGGCAAGGGATTTTTTTCTAAATAATCGCCATTTTACTGCAGCTAAAGTGAAACTAAAACATTGATTGGGGAGAATGACTCAAGCAGAATAGCGATATTACGTAAGGAAGCAGCAGGATGCAAAATTGAAAAATTAAGCGATAAAAATCATGCTTTTTTTTTCTTTATTTGGGTTTTTCGCCACTATCTAAAACTCAAAAAATATCAAAAATACCTGTTCTTATGTAAAGAAAGAATCACTGGGTAAAAACAAAAAACCAAACGGAGACAAATAAAGGAAAATATATATATATATATATATATATATATATATATATATATATATATATATATATATATATATATATATATATATATATATATATATATGAACACGCCACAATCATTCAGACATTACTTAAAAAATCATGATGTTTCTAAACTGAGCAAATGCTTTTATGCTCTCAAATTAACAACGCAAATGGTAAAGTATTTCAAATACTGCTTTAGTTGTATTTTAGAAACAAATAAAAACAATACCCAAGCTACTAAAGCAGGTCTTCCCAACATTGTGCCACATGCGTTCGACAACCACGTAAATTGTGGCGATCGGTGTCAATGTACAAGTAACACAAAAAATTATAAACTTAAAGTTTTACCTAGACGAAAAGGGTTAACAGATGCAGTGCCTCAAGAAAAACTCAATTTTAGTTCGTAAAACACTATTTAGTTCGTTTGCTGACGTTGCTGATATACTTTATCCATGCGCATCTAGTCAAAGTAACGAGTCATTGAACGAAAAGATGAAGCACCCTCATTGCAGGGGATCACCATCCAACAACATTACGTACACCCATCAGTTCCATTAATGAAAACAAATTAAAATTCACCAACTACTCGGTCATCAGTCAAGTTTCCAAAAACAAAAGATAAAACTGACGAAATAATTCCGACGAAAAATCACAGCGCAAACTGTGGAATTCTATGAAAACGTCGTAGACAGCTTTTCAGCAATAAATCGAACAAACGTAATAAACCTACACGAAAGAAAGGGATATGTTATGAATCAGAATGTGGATGGATCTTGGGATTGATTTTGCGCACATTTTTGATGCAACTACTGGAAATGTTAATTTTTCATCATCTCCTTTATTTTATTTTCTTTTAGAAACGACAGGATTTGAAGACAATAAAGAAATTACTCCAATAGCAGTCAGATACAAGAATACTAGTTATAGTCAATCAGTACTTGCTACAGAACCATGAATTAGGATGACGAAACAAAAACAACACGAAAAATGGGGAGTCATCTCCGCTTAGAGGGTATCCCCGTCAAACAAGAATAGTAGAGTGGAAGACCACCAGCAAAGCAGCACAGAGAAAAAGTTAAGAGCCAACGAGTAAAGCCATAAAGCCCTATGTCCCCCCGTGGGAAGTCGAGAGTTCGATAAACATCTTGTATACAGGGTGTTAGGTAAACATGCGGCAAACATGCAAGGGGTTATTCCTTGTCCCATGATGATTTTTGAAAACCCCTTTGTTTCGAAGATACAGGGCGAACAAGATTTGCGACAACCATATTCGATATTTGTTGAAATCATTAATGTAAATAAAAGTAGGGTGTACGTCAATGAGTTTATCAAGGACAAAAATTTTTTTTTTCGATCTCGATCACTTGGAACGGCTGTTTTATCTAGTAAGTGGATTTCATCGGTCGCATTTGTTTACATAGATTGAGTGACGTTTAGCTGTTTGACGTGTCTTAAATAGTGAGCGATGTCCTCTATCATAATGTACACAAACGCCGAGATGACTGACATGCACTTCATGTAAGGACTTGCTGATGGCAATTCATTACAAGCTAGACGATTGTACAGTGAACGATCTCCAGCCCGTAATGTCCCCGACGGAAAAATCTTCGAAAACGTTCATCGACGTCTTCGTGAAACAGGCACATTGAAACGAACTGAAGGGTCAGGAAGATCACTGACTGTAAGAACGGTACAATTGGAACAGAATGTGCTGGACATGATAGCGATAGAGGTAGTTCTACGCGAAAAATTGCAAATACTTTGAATCTGAGTCACTGGACAGTTTGGAAAATTCTTAAGGACAATTTGTTGTATCCATACCACATTCAACGCGTTCAGGCACTACTATCTGTTGATTTTCCTCCACGTATTGCATTATGTCAATGGATATTGCAAACTTTACTTCGCATCCCTCTATTCCTGACACAAATTCTTTTCACCGATGAAGCCACTTTTGCAAGAAACGCAATAAGGAATTTTTATAATAACCATGCGTGGGCAGATGAAAATCCGCATGAGGTTTGCGAAGATAGTTCAATAAGAGTTCTCGTTGAATGTTTGGGTTGGAATTGTAAGTGACTAATTGGACCGGTATTTCTATCACAAAGACTTACTGGCGAGATGTATCGCAACTTTGTGGAAGCAACGCTGCCTGAGTTTCTGGAAGATGTACCATTGGCAACAAGGCATGAAATGTGGTTTATGCACGATGGTGCACCACCACATTTCAGTTTGGTTGCTCGTGATTTTTTAACGGCAACATACGGATATCGCTGGATTGGTCGAAATGGGCCAATGGTCGATCCCCGGACTTAAACCCCCTGGATTATTTCTTCTGGGGATATCTGAAGTCATTAGTTTATGCTACTCCACTGAAGAATTTGGATGAAATCGGATAATTGCTGAATGTAACTCAATAAGAAACGACCCTGTTGTTTTGAAAGAGTTCGGCAGTCAATGGCGAGAAGATTGAATGCTTGTATCAAGGCTGGAGGAAATCATTTCGAACATTTATTGTAGATTGAGCAACTTTACATGTACTTTTTGATAATAAAATGTTGTTAATGTCGTAAATTTTTGTTCACCCTGTATCTTCGAAACAAAGAGGTTTTTCAAAAATCATCATACAACAAAATATTCTTAGAATAAGTCAAGGAATAACCTCTTTAATTTTTGCCGCATGTTTACCTAACACCTTGTATATATATATATATATATATATATATATATATATATATATATATATATATATATATATATATATATATATATATATATATATATATATATATTTTTTTTTTTTTGACTATTTAAATATGAACATTAACTCAGATGAAACTGACTTCGACTTCTTCAACCAGGGTTTTTAATTAGCCCGGAGGCTCCTACTAGTTTCTAATGAGATTTGGACAATGAGGTGGGCACTTTTTCTTTCTGAGGGGTCTCTAGCTGACCCTTGAAAAAATAAACTATTTTTAATTAATTTTAAATGTTTACATTTCTCTGCGGTATCTAGTAAGTCTTCATTAATTTAATACAATAACGATAATTATAAAATAATTTAGTGTTTTAAACAACTGTAAACTTTTATCAATTTCTTGTTTTTGGTCATACTGCCCTACGCCACTGCCAAATCGGAAACAGTCGGCCATATGCAACTACTATTCTGGCCCCATTACAGGATCATATGCTCATATATACAAAATGTATATATATATATATATATATATATATATATATATATATATATATATATATATATATATATATATATATATATATATATATATGCATGCATATATATATATATATATATGCATGCATATATATATATATATATATATATATATATATATATATATGCATGCATGCATATATATGCATGTTCCTTCCTGTCGTTTTATATTCAAAGAATTGATGCCAGATTCAGAAGGGTCAGTGTGAAGTTAGCAAACTTTAAAACGAGACAAAAAAAAGGAAGAATAGTTGGCAACGAACACGTGTGGCTAAAAAGTTAAAGAAGACGAACTTTGACAAGTGACGAATAGTAGACCTAACCTATTATGGTTAATATATCTCCAATAAACATCGAAAAAATAGTGATCAACAAACAAGCCAGTATGGATGCAAACAGAGCAGAAATGTCGAACGGTTATCACGTACTATCAGATTTAACCCAAAATGCATCCAGATTTAGTGGAAATGCGAAGGAAGAACCTAAGACGTGACTAAATGAAATTGTAAGTATGAAAACACTACATCAATGGCCAGATACTTTTGTTTTAGAAACAGCACCATCTAATTTAACTGGTGGAGCACCACAGAGGTATTTGGCAAAACCACATACAACGCTTTCAGGATTTTGAAACTGTTTTTAGAAAACCCTTTTTAAAAGTAGAAGATTTGTCTAGTAGGTGGAAAAGGACAAATGACAGAATCCAAAGAAAAGAATATATTGATGAGTATTTCCATGAAAAATAAGTAATAAGTCTGCAGTAAGTTATTCCTTAATTCTCAGGAAACTAAGCAGCAGTTGCTTTTTGGATAGCATGATTGCAACTTATTCACATCCTTGCTGTCCAAAAGTTTGATAAAGCAGAAAGAGTCAGTTTTATCCTAGCTTTCAGCAATTTGTCAGAACCATTGTGAACAATATAGAAATTGTTCAGATAGCAGCCAAATATCGGAATACTGAATTTGAAGTATATATAATGCATTACAAAGGATAAAATCTCAAGCTTCGAAAATTACAGGTTTGACAGTTAAAAACGACATTCTATGTTACAATTCTCGTCTTTTTATATCTCGTTCAAAGCTGTATGCTGCTAATTATTTTTTACAGTTTTTGCAAGTGATTAAAAGTCAAATAGTTTTAATGGCTCACAATTATTTCAGATTTGAGTGTTCAAACTATTAAACTTTATGAAAATGAAGGATTGTTGAAAGAACTTATGTCTGTAGTTGTGGGACTTTCTGATTCTCTATTAATATTAAAAGCAAAATTTAAGGATGGATGTGGTGCAAAAACTAGTTAGAGTCAATCAGTACTTGCTGAAGAACCATCAATTAGGATGAGGGAAATGGAAACGACACGAAATGTTGGGAGTCAACGTCGCTTAGATAGTCTCTGTCATACAAGAATAGTCGAGTCGAAGACCACCAGCGAAGCGGTAGAGAGAAAGAGTTAAGAGCCGACGAGTAAAGCCATTGTCCACCCGTGAGAAGTAAAGAGTTCAATAAACATCTTTTATATATATTTGAGAACCCATTTTGTAGTATTCATCCTTTTAGAAACCTGTTAAATGTACTTGATATCTATATTCATATAACATTCAGTTTTGGGACATGATAAGTGAAATAGTAAAACGACGATATATTGAAAATCGAAAGCCATAGACCCAATAAGGTCGGTGTGAAGATAGAAGACTTTAAAGGGGGACGAATAGTTGGCAACAAACACATGTGTGTCTGAAAAGTTAAAGAAGGCGAACTTTGACTTTGAACTTTGTAAGTATGAAAACACTACATCAATGGCTGGATACTTATGTTTTAGAAACAGCATGGTCTAATTAAACCGGTGAAGCACAACGGTGGTATTTAGCAAAGCAAAACCACATCCACTGCTTTCAGGATTTTGAAACTGTTTTTCAAAAAAAAAGTTGTTTTTAGAAAAACCTTTTTAAAAGTGGAAGATTTATTTATCCAGTAGATGGAAAAGGGTGAATGAAAGAATTCAAAGAAAAGGCTAAGATATTAAAGATTATTTGCATGAGAAATAATTAATAAGTCTGCAGTAAGTTATTGCTTAATTTTCAGGAAACAAGCAGCAGTTGCTTATTGGGTAGCATGATAGCAACTTATGCACATCTTTGCTGTCGAAAAGTATGACAAAGCAGAAAGAGCCAGGAAACGGAAGCCTAGCCCTCAGCAATTCGTCAGAATCATTGTGGTTTTTGGACAGCAATGATATGCATAAGTTACGATCATACCATCCAATAAGCAACTGCTCCTTAGTTTCCTGAAAATTAAGGTCTAACTTACTGCAGAGATTGAATTTTTCATGGACATATTAATTAATAGCTTCTCCATTTCTTTTGATCTTTCATTCGACCTTTTCCACCTACTGGGTAAATCTTCCACTTTTAAAAAGGTTTTTCTAAAAGCAGTTTCAAAATCCTGAAAAGTGAACGAGGGTTTGTCTCGCAAAATACCACTATTGTGCTCCATCAGTTAAATTAGTGCCATCTATTATCCACTTCCAAGTTTTCATCTTCAGCTTTCACCTCTTTTTTTTCCAGTCCCAGGTTTTTCAGCTACGCCCAATGATAATATCGATGTTCTAGGTATTATCAGGGTCAACCGCACCTCCGCCATTTCGCCTACATCGCCAACCTTAAAAAAAACAACCTTTGTCGTGCTGCTCAGATCCTACTACAGAGAGGTTTAACTCCTGGGCAACTTTCTCCTGCACCCCCTGGATCAATGATTGCTGTTACAGCCACTCCATTTATTATTTCTTTAATGTATTTTCCAAAACCAATTTCTTGCAATATAGCCTTCCTTTCTGCAAGCCTAACAAACAACTTCTTGTTTGCTCCTGGGTGTATGTTTCTATGTCTTAAAATATTTTGCTACATGACCACATTACTTGCAGCTAAAGCACAAAGGTTTTCCATCTCCATTTCTATCTGGCTTTCTTTCTATATTGGATGAGCTTGCTGAGGTACTATCAAATATTGGCTCCTCTTTCTTAATTGCCTTATTACTGGTTGATACAATACCTCTGAGTCTAAAGCAGGCAGGCTCAGAAGAGCCAAGATTTGATAATACCACAGCAAGCTCATCCATTATAGAAATAAAGCCAGATAGAAATGGAGATGGAAAACCTTTGTTCTTTAGGTGCAAGAAATGTAGCAAAATATTGTAAGACATAGGAACATACACCCAGGTGCAGACGAGAAGTTGTCTGTTATACTTGCAGAAAAGAAGGCTATATTGCAAGAAATTGGTTTTGGAAAATACATTAAAGAAATATTAATAAAGGGGATGCCCATAACAGCAATCATTGATCCAGGGGGTGCAGGAGAAAGTTACCCAGGAGTTAAACCTCTCTGTAGTAGGATCTTAGCAGGTCCTTTATGGATTTAGAGGATTTCCAGCATGGCAAAGACTGATGTTTCTCTAAAGGTTGACGATGTAGACGAAATGATGGAGGTATTTCTTATACAAGATAATGCCCAGAACATCGATATCATCATTGAACATAGTTTAACTGAGAAGCCAGCGATAGCATACATCAAGTTAAAAGATAATTTATATTTTGGATAGGAAGAAAAGGTGAAAGCTAAAGATGAAAACTTGGAAGTGAACAATGATGTTTGCTGGTTGACGCTAAACCAGCAAAAAAAATGAGTGAGGCAAAAACTGATGTAGAGGAAATAGAGCAAAGATATAGAAAGCGGAAGACAGAAGACAAGAGCGAAAAAAAAATGATATTCAATCCAAGAAAACTGAAAAAACGCCCGCTATTATAAAGTAAAAGGTACAGAAAGAAACAGTCAATATCACCACCAAAGAAACCAAAACAGAACAAAACGAGTTTAAAGTAAAATCTCCATTAGAAACCTTAACTAGCGTTGAATCAGTACTTGCTAAAGAACCATCAATTAGGATGAGGAAACGGAAACGACTCGAACAGTGAGGAATAAACGTCGCTTAGAGTATCCATCGGGCGAGATTACTCGAGTCGAATACCACCAGCGAAGCAGTACTGAAAAATAGTTAAGAGCCAACGAGTGAAGCCATAGAGCCTTGTGTCCAACCCCCGAAGAGTCGAGAGTTCAATTAACATTTTTTATATATATTTGAGAACCCATTTTGTGGTATTTATCCTTTATTAATCATGTTAAATGTACGTAAAAGTGTTTTAGTGATATCTATAATACATAAATAGACAACAGATGTATTAAAAAATGTGAAAAATGTTGGCTCAATAATTGCACAAGAGAAGAAAAAATCACATGTAATAAAATAAAACAATCCCTTCAACGCCTAAAATGTCATGAAAATAAAAGAAAAATGTTTATCGATTAATATGATAAATAAAATTGCTACAGCTGGTATGTCTTGAAATCTTACGCTAACGCTATTCCTCAAGGGAATCTAAAAGACTAAGAATTTTGTTGAAAACGATATAGGTGGAAAACCATGGATTATAAAAAGCCAGAAAATCATTGATAATCTCCATATAAAATTAGCCTGGAATATAGAAAAGTCATTAATCTACGTCTATCTAAAAAAAGTTTTTTTCAGATTTTTATTGTAAATTTTTTGACATCTAATATTTATTTATTAACAGATTTTTAACATTTATTTATTAACGATATTTTCTCAGTTATATATTAAACAACTTTTTTCAAATAAACAAATGCATTTTCACTTTTATATTTACCTATTTAAACACCTAAAATAATTTTTAATAATACAGAAGAGCTAACAGGCTGAAGCACCACAAGAACAAGAAGAAGAAACAATCGGAAAGTGATTCCGACAATATATATTTCACCAAATTATCAAAATAAATGGTACGGATAGGATCTGATTTTTCAGAAAACTGATTTAAACGGAGAGAAAGATATATTTTCTAGTAAAAGAACTATCTAATTTGCCCAAAAAAAATCCATTAATATATTCACATGTCCGCTCTATACAAAGAAAAATATATTATCCAAAATGGTGATGTAAAGACCTAAGGGACGCCAACCACACATGGAAATAATCAATATCGGAAAAAACTTACCCATTCAATAGGACAACAGCAACTTTACATAAACCACATGCACTTTTACCTTCAACGAAAACCTATTTTTTCACAGAGAAGAGAGTATATAAAAGCGGAACGAATACACCAACAAATCGACAAATTTATTTTATAACTGAGGGATAAGGCTTGATGACGATGCACAGCACAAGCGCAGTAAATGAAATAATAGGCTGCGGGTATGCAAATTTCACCCTTAAGATAAACACCACAATTTTGTAAAATATCTTCTATGTTGTGATAAAAATTACATATAGGATTTATTAATATCATTTTTCAGCTACGTATAGTTGACACTCACATTTCAAATGTTTAAAAAAATGATATTGGCCAAAATGACATAAAGATGAAGGGACGCCAACCCTATTCCTGGATTTAAATCAATAATATCGAAAAATAAGCAGGACTTATCCGTTCAATAGGACAACAGCAACTTTACGCAAACCGCATAAAATATTACCTTCACCAAAAGACTATTTTTCACAAAAAAACGGAACAAATACAACAAACGTTTCTGAGACAATGTAATTTTATAAGAAATGGACGATGGCAAACGGCGCAAGCGAAAACAGATAGTTCGCGGGTATACAAATTTCACCCTTATAGCAAATTCCTCAATTTTATGAGAAATATTTTATGCAATGATAAAAATTAGATATAGGATTTAATATTATCATTCCTTATTTACTTTTACTTGACGCTAATATTTGAAACGGTTGAAGAAAAAAGAATATGGCCCAAAATGACATCAAGGTGAAAGGACGCCAATCCAATTCATGGATCTAATCAATAATATCGAAAAATAAGAATGACTTACCGGTTCAACAGGACAACAGCAACTGTACACAAACCACATGCACTTTTACGTTCAACGAAAACCTATTTTTTTCACAGAAAATAAATATATAAAAGCGGAACCAATACACCAACAACCATTTTTCGACGACTTAATTTTATAACTGACGGATAAGGCTTGATGACGACGCATGGCACAAGCGCAGTAGATGAAATAGTGGGCTGCGGGTATGCAAATTTCACCCTTAGGATAAACACCACAATTTGGTAAAAAATCTTCTATGTTGTGATAAAAATTACATATAGGATTTATTAATATCATTATTCAGCTACGTATAGTTGACACTCACATTTCAAATGTTTAAAAAAATGATATTGGCCAAAATGACATAAAGATGAAGGGACGCCAACCCTATTCCTGGATTTAAATCGATAATATCGAAAAATAAGCAGGACTTACCCGTTCAATAGGACAACAGCAACTTTACGTAAACCGCATAAAATATTACCTTCACCAAAAGACTATTTTTCACAAAAAACGGAACAAATACAACAAACGTTTCTGGGACAATGTAATTTTATAAGAAATGGACGATGGCAAACGGCGCAAGCGAAAACAGAAAGTTCGCGGGTATACAAATTTCACCCTTATGGCAAATTCCTCAATTTGATGAAAAATATTTCATGCAATGATAAAAATTACATATAGGATTTAATATTTTCATTCTTCATTTACTTTTACTTGACGCTAATATTTGAAATGCTTGAAGAAAAAAGAATATGGCCCAAAATGACATCAAGGTGAAAGGACGCCAACCCAATTCATGGATCTAATCAATAATATCGAAAAATAAGAATGACTTACCGGTTCAACAGGACAACAGCAACTGTACACAAACCACATGCACTTTTACGTTCAACGAAAACCTATTTTTTTCACAGAAAATAAATATATAAAAGCGGAACCAATACACCAACAACCATTTTTCGACGACTTAATTTTATAACTGACGGATAAGGCTTGATGACGACGCATGGCACAAGCGCAGTAGATGAAATAGTGGGCTGCGGGTATGCAAATTTCACCCTTAGGATAAACACCACAATTTGGTAAAAAATCTTCTATGTTGTGATAAAAATTACATATAGGATTTATTAATATCATTATTCAGCTACGTATAGTTGACACTCACATTTCAAATGTTTAAAAAAATGATATTGGCCAAAATGACATAAAGATGAAGGGACGCCAACCCTATTCCTGGATTTAAATCGATAATATCGAAAAATAAGCAGGACTTACCCGTTCAATAGGACAACAGCAACTTTACGTAAACCGCATAAAATATTACCTTCACCAAAAGACTATTTTTCACAAAAAACGGAACAAATACAACAAACGTTTCTGGGACAATGTAATTTTATAAGAAATGGACGATGGCAAACGGCGCAAGCGAAAACAGAAAGTTCGCGGGTATACAAATTTCACCCTTATGGCAAATTCCTCAATTTGATGAAAAATATTTCATGCAATGATAAAAATTACATATAGGATTTAATATTTTCATTCTTCATTTACTTTTACTTGACGCTAATATTTGAAATGCTTGAAGAAAAAAGAATATGGCCCAAAATGACATCAAGGTGAAAGGACGCCAACCCAATTCATGGATCTAATCAATAATATCGAAAAATAAGAACGACTTACCGGTTCAACAGGACAACAGCAACTTTACACAAACCACATGCACTTTTACGTTCAACGAAAACCTATTTTTTTCACAGAAAATAAGTATATAAAAGCGGAACCAATACACCAACAACCATTTTTCGACGACTTAATTTTATAACTGACAGATAAGGCTTGATGACGACGCATGGCACAAGCGCAGTAGATGAAATAGTAGGCTGCGGGTATGCAAATTTCACCCTTAGGATAAATACCACAATTTTGTAAAAAAGTCTTGTGTTGTGATAAAAATTACATGTAGCATTTATTATTATCATTATTCAACTACATATACTTGACACTCACATTTCAAATGCTTGAAACAAAAAACTGATATTGGTCAAAATGACATAAAGATGAAGAGACGCCAACCCTATTCCTGAATTTAAATCAATAATATCGAAAAATAAGCAGGACTTACCCGTTCAATAGGACAACAGCAACTTTACACAAACCGCATAAAATATTACCTTCACCAAAAGACTATTTTTCACAAAAAACGGAACAAATACAACAAACGTTTCTGGGACAATGTAATTTTATAAGAAATGGACGATGGCAAACGGCGCAAGCGAAAACAGAAAGTTCGCGGGTATACAAATTTCACCCTTATGGCAAATTCCTCAATTTGATGAAAAATATTTCATGCAATGATAAAAATTACATATAGGATTTAATATTTTCATTCTTCATTTACTTTTACTTGACGCTAATATTTGAAATGCTTGAAGAAAAAAGAATATGGCCCAAAATGACATCAAGGTGAAAGGACGCCAACCCAATTCATGGATCTAATCAATAATATCGAAAAATAAGAACGACTTACCGGTTCAACAGGACAACAGCAACTTTACACAAACCACATGCACTTTTACGTTCAACGAAAACCTATTTTTTTCACAGAAAATAAATATATAAAAGCGGAACCAATACACCAACAACCATTTTTCGACGACTTAATTTTATAACTGACAGATAAGGCTTGATGACGACGCATGGCACAAGCGCAGTAGATGAAATAGTAGGCTGCGGGTATGCAAATTTCACCCTTAGGATAAATACCACAATTTTGTAAAAAAGTCTTGGGTTGTGATAAAAATTACATGTAGGATTTATTATTATCATTATTCAGCTACATATACTTGACACTCACATTTCAAATGCTTGAAAAAAAAACTGATATTGGTCAAAATGACATAAAGATGAAGAGACGCCAACCCTATTCCTGAATTTAAATCAATAATATCGAAAAATAAGCAGGACTTACCCGTTCAATAGGACAACAGCAACTTTACACAAACCGCATAAAATATTACCTTCACCAAAAGACTATTTTTCACAAAAAACGGAACAAATACAACAAACGTTTCTGGGACAATGTAATTTTATAAGAAATGGACGATGGCAAACGGCGCAAGCGAAAACAGAAAGTTCGCGGGTATACAAATTTCACCCTTATAGCAAATTCCTCAATTTTATGAGAAATATTTTATGCAATGATAAAAATTAGATATAGGATTTAATATTTTCATTCTTCATTTACTTTTACTTGACGCTAATATTTGAAATGCTTGAAGAAAAAAGAATATGGCCCAAAATGACATCAAGGTGAAAGGACGCCAATCCAATTCATGGATCTAATCAATAATATCGAAAAATAAGAACGACTTACCGGTTCAACAGGACAACAGCAACTTTACACAAACCACATGCACTTTTACGTTCAACGAAAACCTATTTTTTCACAGAAAAGAGAGTATATAAAAGCGGAACGAATACACCAACAATTATTTTTCAACAAATTTATTTTATATACTGAGGGATAAGGCTTGATGACGACGCATGGC
>JARFXV010002592.1:0-80083 GCA_031761425.1 Cosmopolites sordidus | reverse complement strand
AAACCAAGTGTTCGCACCGGGCGGTCAGCGACAGATATCATTCGGTTCTTCGGGTAGCCGTGATCCAGTGTGTATGATCGTCGCAAAGTATAAAGACCAATGAAGGTTATGCAATACCGATAAGGAAAAGTCACTGGAAGGAGCGTGTTGTCAGCACGCTCGACCTCATTCAACGGGCTGAGCAGCTGATTTTTGAGGATCCAGGGCAGTCGATCTGAAAATTGTGACCGGTTGTGGGTGTGACTGAAAAACTATGTATTTAATCGTCGAGGGGGACCTCCGCTACAAGTATTACACAATTACAGTGAGACAGAAGCTTTCCGAAGCTGCCTGGACAAAATGAGTTGATCGCTGCAAAGTGCTTTTGAGTTCCTTAAGAAACAATGTTGCTGGGTACTTCAAGTTTTTTTTCTGAGAAAAAAAAATACTGCCTATGCAAAAATCAATCGAAGGAATGATCGCTGGCTCGCGCATGACTCTAAAGAAGTTCCTATTGCTTCCAGAACAAAATTTGCGGCAAATGGTCACGTGCTATGTGTTTAGTGAGGTAATGTCGTGCCACCGTATTTCTTTAACAAAGGGAAAAATGTCCCAAAAGTAGTTTATTTGCATATTCCGACAAATATAGTAATTCCGTAGATGGAAACTGTGTCGCCTGGAAAGCCGTATGTTTTCTTGCAAGATGGTGCGCCCGCCCACACAAGTCATTTGGTTCAAAATTGGTTATCGAATAACCTCGATATGTTTTGGTCCAAATAATTGTGACCTTCCAACAGCCCAAATCTTTCGGGCTTCTATGTATGGAGCGTGGTTGAAAGGACTACAAACAAGTGCAGACATCCAAAAGTCGCATCATTGAGAGACACTATTGAAGCGCCATTCGCCGATATGGTCCGTGATGCATTAAAACGAGCCTGCAATCGCTTCAGACCGAGATTGGAGATGGTCATTTAAGCAGAATATATTGAGTAAATGTGTTCTTTATAACCTTACAAACAATATAGAAAAAAATTAAACTTTTCCGTTTTTAGAATATTTTTTTTAATTTAATTAATGAATTAAATTTTGGATTTAAGAAATAATTATTTGAAAGATAAGAAATTGTGTTGAAAATAAACGCTTTTTTCATCGCCCTCTTAAGTTTAGAATATATTTACTAATAATTTGAAGATTTAGGAGAATAGCAAAAACTGACACGGGGCCAAGTCAGCTGAATTGGGGAATGGTCGACCCTAGTCTTTTTGAAGAAGAAATTGAGATTACGAAAATGTTTATTTTTTTGTAATTATTTTTAAATTATATTTAAAATCAGATATAGAGTTGATATAGGAATACTAATCACCACATCGACCACACTTACAAGAGACGTTGCTTAGATATGTCATTAAATCATGCGTGTATTCATTCTACGATGACGCTTATTGTTAAGAGAGGATTCTGCCTCTACAATGAGTTCTTATGTTAACAGAGAAATAACTCTTGCAATATTTTTTTCATCCATAATAAAGGGTTATTTTTTTAGTTTGTCCAAACTTCCGTCAGGATTTGCTGCCAAACGAATTGTGAGTTTGCGCAACTCTAGTGTCAAAATAATTCAGTATAGTATGGAAAGTCATCATGGTACGCTTAACATCAGAACAACGCTTGCAAATTTCGAAATTGTATTATAAAAATCAATGTATTATAAATGTTCTGTGCGCCAAGCTTATAGAGCACTTTGTATACAGTAATAAGAGTGGTGGCATAGCGTTTGATTGGGTAATGCTGTTGGGTTTCCCTTAGGAGTGGTAACAGGTCAATATCTGATGCATCTTCAGTACTAGTTTGAACTAGCTTTACACATCTGCAACTTCAAAAACTTCAAAAGCAATTTCACTAGTACTTCAAAAACAAGACAAAAAACTGTGGGTTCCGAAGAAAATACCGGCGCTCTTGCTAGTAGTATCGCAGCTTGCTAGCAGGATCCAAATTTATCAATTCGTCGTCGTTCGGAGAAAGTTGGGCTTTCTTTTATTCAACTAGTAGAAAATGTTAAGTAAAGATTTTCCTTCCGTTCTGGTACAAATGCTTCATCCAATAACGCCTTTTATTGCGCTTTTGTTTTATTAAATTGTTCATTATTATAAATGAAGCTCACTTCTTCAACGTAATAATATACTGGGACATACTTTAACTACAATCAGTTACTCAATAAATAATTAATTATTAAATAATAAATGTCCATGTAGCCATAGGTCTCTTTTCGAAACTATAACATTAATTTGACTTTAACAACACATCCACATACAAATCCTGTGCTCCGCAAATTCCTTTGACGTTCGCGAGAAAACCGACAACATATGGTTCGTGTGCGTGGTGTGCGGCGAAAATATTTATGTGTTAAGCTGCGTCTACATCAATATAAATTTGCGTTATGTGGGCTGTATGTGTTGTACGTGGTGTGCCTGCGCTGTAAGTAGACGCTCTGATACACAAAGTCACAGAGAAACTGTCGCCACACAGCACGTACACAAATTAGTTCTTGTCTACCAGTAATTCAAACAAATTGTTCCAGTAAATTCAACAGACCCGCAAAACTTTATTGGTGTGGACCCAGCTTTAGAGTGTCTATATTGCCTCGCACGCACACCACTTACAACACATGCAATGCAATATTTTATTGGTGTGAACCCAACTTTACATAGCAATGATCAATAATCATTTAATTTTGAATATGTATGCTATTGATCTGGAGAAGATGTAGTTCCAACAGGACAGCCACACATGTCATACAAACAATGCAACAATCAATTTATTGAGGGAACAATTCGGTGGGAAAATTATTTCGCGGAATAGCCCTGTTCTTTGGCCACCAAGGTAAAGTTATTTAATGCCTTTAGATTATGTTCTTTGGTCTATGTGCGATGAAACAGCAGCTATTGACGCATTGAAAGCCTATATAACTCAAACGATTACAGACATAAGGCTAGCTTGAAAAAGTGGTCGGAAATCGGACTGATTGAATGCGCTTTGTCAGAAGTAGCAGCGGTAGACATTTGTCCGAAATCGTTTTCAAACATTAATAACATCAAATGTTATTTCACATAAAATAAATAGTTTCAAGCCATCTAATTTTGTTGTTGCTTTATTTGAATTTAAATTTCGCACGCACTAAACAAATCACCCTATATAAATCTCCTCATCTTAATGTTCCAAGTAAAAATTATGCGTAATAACCATTCTTACATTTCTATTACACACAACGAATTCCAACAAACTCTCATTCAAATTGGAAACAAATAACAATTTCGACAGAAAATAAATTTAAATGGTTATAGTTTTTATTATGACGACAAAAATTGTAAGGTTTGTTAAAAACAGACATATTAACTGAGAAACCACGGTGTTGTTTTGTAGGTCAATATCGATATCGACTCGAGTTAAATCAAGCTTGAGTAAGAAAAAAACGTAAACTTGGGAGAACAAATCAAACCTAATTTTCCGCTGATATTGTTACAAATAATTACAGAACATTACTTGTTCAAGTTGAATAGAAAGGATATCCGTAAAAATGTGGTTGGGATTGGTGTGATTTTTATCTACGGTTAAATAATTACCGGAAAAAAATGCGTTTCTTGATGGTTGACGAAGTTTACTTCGGTTCGGGAATCATAAAATTTTCTGAACAACTTGTTCATTATTACAGAAACATCATGAAGCGTATTTAAAAGCAATTACTTATTATAATTTTATGTAGTTTCTCGATAAACATTTCGCTAAATACGTTGGCATCATCAGGAGATGATTAAATTAGAACATTACTTGTATAACTCGAACAGATAAAATATTCACGAAAATTTGATGGATTTTTTTTCTTTCTTTATATTAAAAACAACCAATTTTTAGAATAACTGGTTGTTACATTGTTAATTTATTTCAGACATCATTAAGATTATTTTAAGGTCAACAATAAACCTTCAAATTTATAAAATAGATGCACTAAGCATTTTAGCAGCTGTATGATACGTACCTAGCCTAGGCCAGAGATGGCGCTTCTAGTATTTAAAAACTGATATTTTTCGTAAATATAGCATTTCACAACAATACTAGCAAACTGTCAAGTCGCTGTGTGGTTTAGTTTGTGAATGGTATCCATTTAAACAAACATGCTATTAAACACTTTTGTGATTTTATAAGAATGGAAAAAATTGAATATCGAGCAGTGATAGAATACTTGTTTGAAAAAGAAAACAAAAAATGAGATTAAAATGGGGCGCAGCGAATTGGATATCTGAATTCAAACGTGCCGTACAAGCATTTTTGATGAAGGTCGTCCAAATGAGGTTACCACTTCAGAAATTATTAAAAGAATCCACGATATCCGTGATAAACGATCGGAGAGTGAAAGTGCGTGAGATTGCTGAAACTGTGGGCATCTCAACTGAATGGGTGCAGAATATTTTAACAACTCATTTGGATATGAAAAAACTTTCCGAAATATGGGTGTCGCGATTGCTTACAATTAACAATAAACACACAAGTGTGCCAACTTCAAAATAATGTTAAAAATCAATCGAAATGATTTTTGGTGTCGGTTTATTACTGTTGGCGAAACATGGATTCATCACAGCACACCAGAGACCAAAGAACAGTCACGAACAGTTAACGAACACTTATTTTGTAGGGTTAAAGCAATCGTATGTTTTAGAGGGGATACAGGCAATAGAAAAGCGTTGGACTAAGTGTATCGAACGGAAAGTTGATTACGTCGAAACATAAAATAAATTTTACAAATAAAAATGTTTTTTCTTGTCAAGGCCAGGTACTTATCATACAACCCTTATCATACTAAACTAGATTATATTTTTACACATATTCTAATGAATAAAATGTGTGAACATGATTAATCAAGTTGCACATTAACAATTAAATAACTCATAATTTGTATATAACATTTATCCCAATTTGTTGGACAATTCATTGACATTTATCCCATTCAAAATTGACCAAGACTGGTAAAAAATCATAATTTTTGCAATTTTAATACAAATCTTTATTATCGCCTTCAATATGGACTCCATTTAATTTGATAGATATATGCCAACGCTTGATCTAATCATCCATGCACTTAGAATACGCCTCGGCCGGAATGGCCTTCAGTTCCTTCAGTGAATTTTTTTAATATCGTTAATCGAGTCAAAACCAGTTCTATAGAGCGGATATTTGAGTTTTTAAAAGAGAAAAAGTCGCACGGAGCCATATCTGGCGAATACGGTGCTTGAGCCGATCATTTTTATTATATATTTAACCAAAAAATGACGCGCAATTAGAGCCGTATCGATGACGCATTTCATGCCCAGAATATCAACCACTGTGTTGAGATGGCGCAGATGGCACAGAGGTTGATTGCCGTTGGTATGGGGTTAGTTTTCAACGCTCTCATGGCCTTCACTAAATGATCTATGCCACTCAAATACTCTGGTACTTAAGATAGCAGAATCCCTATAGGCTATATGCAACATTTTCAATGCATTTGTTGCAGAAATTCCATTGGAAACACAAAAATTTACATAAATTCTTTCTTCAATTTTTTTCCATACTAAACATTGCCATAGTAACTTTTCGTAACACAAACAAACATGTGCCAAACACACACTAATTGACATATCGCTTAAACGTCTCATGTATGATACATACGGTTGTACCAACATAAGAAAAAAATTACCGATTCATAAACCTCGCGAACATTAATATGACTCAATCGCGGTCAATTTCGATCACATGGCATTATTTGCAGCCCTATTATTATTTTTGATTCTAATATGTTTTAAGTTACATTATTGTTATCACGCTCATGTTTGAGTACATGCTAGTTGTAGGCTTGCTTCGGAGTCAGAAGCATGCTGTAGATGCCACATGTCGTTGTCGTATGTTGTTCAATGTACGTTTTTATTCCACATGAATTGTGGCAATGTTTTTAGCTTCTTATGGTAGTCGCTGAGTTCGGATATTTTCACTTTAATATGTTTTATTCGTATTTTCTTTGATGCTGACGCTATTACTTTCCAGCTTGTACCTTGTATCTGTCAGGGGAAGTTTATGTGGCAGAGGAGCATTATTCATCCGACATACATAGCCAAACCGATGTTGCGTATGTTTTTGTATCATTTCTTCAACTGTTCGGTCGTGACACATAATTCGGATTGTCACATATTGGTAGTGGCCACGAAGAGATATCAGCCTAAGAATTGGCGAAGATATTTAATTTGCAAAACATCAAGATGGTCTAAGTCCGATTTTAACAGTGTCCATGGTTTTGATCCATACAGTTATATCGATCAGTGTTTGGAAACAGCGAATTTGTTGTTGTCCTTGACATGTTGACCTTCCACAAACTCCATTTGAGTGAAGAAAAAGTAGCTGTTGCTTGACCAATCCTGTTCCTGACCTCAAATGAAAATGATATTTTCTTCTCCTATACCATTGATCCTAGGTATTTGAGTTCTTGTACATGTTCAACTTTGGTCTGACCAAGCTAGACAGTGCCCTGTAATGCATCTGTAGTCATAACTTTGGTTTTTTTCTGCATATATTTTTAGTCCATAACAGTGAACAGGTGTGAGCAATATCATTAAGAATAGAGGTGGCTCTTTATCAGTGTTGGCAAAAACTGCACTGTGGTAATCAATCAGTGATCTGAAATGAAAGAGTTAGTGCTATAATAAACTCCGTGTCTGTTGCTGAAATCATTTTTCTCATTATGATGTCAATAACAGTTTATTATGACATCGCACGCTGCTAGTTGAAACATGATATATTTTATGCAGTAATCTAATGATTTTAGCTAGCACATGTTAATTTTTTGCGAATTTCATAATGTATGCCAATAAATACAATCAAATGCTGATGTAAAACCTATAAAGACTATGGTGGTTTGCGTCCTATATTTGATTTTTGCATCAGTTGATGAATTGAAAAAATTGATCTGTGCAGCCTCTGTAGGATCTAAAACCTTCTTGTTATTCTCGGCTGGTTTATTCACGTTGTTTCTGTAGCTATGCTTCTATGATTTTCATAAATCTTTGCTGACAATGGAAAGCAGACTGATTCCACAATAGTTTATGCAAGCAGTAATATCTCCCTTTTTAAGAATTGACACGATTATAGCTTAATTTCATGTAGATAGTATGTATTATGTTCGCCACCTTTGGATTAGCAGAAAATAATCAGAATTTTCAAGAATTTCTTCCCCGACTTTTATTATTTCAGCTGATAATTTATCAATCTCTGTTGCCTTCCCATTTTTGAATGTTTTTCTGGCATTTTTGATTTCATCAGTTGTTGGCTCGAAACTAACCGTTAGGCTTCTTTGTTGTTTGATGGTTGTTCACATATCTGGTAGTGGATCCTCAGGCGGATTGTGATTCTACAACTCTTTAAAACATTCTGCCCTCCATTGCTATTCTTGCCAACTCGCAGGCGTTCGTCTGGAGATCTCACAAAAATTTAATCGCTGTGTTAATATTGTCATGTGTTGACTTTGTTTTGCCACTTAATCGTCTGAGGGTTTTATATAGGGTCAGATACTCTTGACTAGATGCTGCATCCTCCATTTCAGTCAGCTGCTATTTTATTTCATGTTTGTCCTTCAGTAGTTTGATCTCCTTGTTTTTTTTATTCAAGGTTCAGCCATTCATGTGAGGTCCAAGGGTGCGTCCGGCGAATGGATATACATGGTAATGTGTCTAAAATCGACTCGAGCAGTTGTTTTTATTCAGTATCAATATCATCTGAATGGCCCAGTACTGAAGATCTGATTGATTTGGGCAACAACTGATTTCCTTAGACATACCCCATTAATTCAATAAAGTACTAGTGGTGTCTTGTGTTTGGCCTTTAAGTCGCAGTTGCAGTTTGGTATGAACCATGTAATGATCAACTCCAGAATCAGGTCATATCAATGCACGTACATCTTTGAATAATGACTAAAATGTTGAATTTACCAGGAAGTAGTTCATTATGGAAGAATCAATTTCTCTAGAGGTGCGCTATGTAAGCATGTTTTTCTCAGGATACTGGAATTGGCTGTTTAAAATCAGGCTTTTAAAAGATATAAAATACAGTAGGCCCAATCCATAGACATTATTTGTCCCATAACAAAATCTGCTGAACTTTTTTATCCAGCGAGTTCTATAAAAGCCTGTGTGGGCACTTACATATTCCTGCCAGGATAATCATATCAGTATATGGCATTTGGTTCAGAATATGCCGGAACTTAATTTAGGACTCTGTTGGTAAATTTTCTGTTTTCGTACATGTACAAAATGTGATTATTAATGGTGACATTGATTGTGAGTACTGCGAGGTGGTCTAATACTGGTAGAAAAGCTTCTGACTGCTTCTTTATCCGCCATAAAACCAAAAGCAAATTTACCGCTTCTGTCCATCTGTGTAGTATAGTACCATGTTTTCATGATACTATACTACTCAGTATTTACAACTTTGACGCTTGGATAGGTAGTTTTGCAGATACAGTGTATCGTAGTTCAGTAAGCGTTGCAACTGCAACTTTACATTTTAGTAGCGGCATAGCAATTTTTTTTTTGGTCAACCGGGTGTCCGGTTTTTATATTCCATGTGGCAACGTGAATTTCTAATTTTGGTGTCATTGGTTTGGCTCAATCGTGTTCTTTGGATGGATCTTCTAGTTTACCAACATACTCTCCACAACAATTTAAATAATTAATTCCATCAATCTTGAGCTTTTCTGTCATATTTGTCTCTCATTTGTTTGTCATTTGATCATAAGTAAATAAATATGTATAAATATATATATATATATATATATATATATATATATATATATATATATATATATATATATATATATATATATATATATATATATATATATATATATATATATATATATGTATATATGTTTGTGTGTGTGTGTATATTAAAAAAGAACATAATTCACCCACGCTCCACGTTGATGCTTTATCATTTCTTCATCCGCCATCCAAAACACCAGCAAGTCCACTCTCCAGACATTCAGCTTGAGTCCAGCTGTCATGGGATATCATGGTCATGGGAGACACTTGCAGGCACTTTGGATGGCGGATGAAGAAACATACCTGGCACTTACCCGAGGTTAAACGGGCCATGAATGGTCTCGCACAGTTTGTCTGTTGCGGACGTTTACCACAAGATGGCAGGGTTGCATTTGATTGCAGCCACCATTCGACACCGCCGATTTATATGGTCATGGCTTTAGTCGTTCCTTCGATATATGTATATACACCTGCCGGGTCAAATTAATTACGTCTTCAACAATTTTATCTATTTCATTTTTATATCATACATGATATAGAAATAAATGTATATCGAAAAAAAACGGTTTAAAAATATTTTATCCACAAAATATTCATATTTTTGCTCTACCTTTTGGTTTAATAATAAGTATCCTTTAGCGGTTATTATATTCCACATCTCAATTATTTTGCTCTTTGTGATACTTAAGAATATCATATATGTGATTAATTGGTGGCAAATCGGAACTATTTGATAACTATTCTAACACCCCTCTCTATGAACTACTGTATTACTGCTTATGCTTTTTAGCAGATATGACTCTTTTATTGGAAGCGCCCATTAATGAGATCTTCATCAAGTGATATTAACGCAGATGACTCAAAGATTTCTTTTAAGATGGTGATACAGCGGATTACACATCTCTAATCATCCGATTTTAATCCTACTCGGAACTCGTGACATATCATACCTTCCTGGAAAAAAACCCAGTGTACAAATATAAATTATTTTAAAATGGTATTACTCTCAAAATGGTCAAAGATATGAGAAGTGATGTCACAAAAAATTTGTAAAATCAATGCAGAGACAATTGCAGGCTCTTGAATTGAATCTTGAATCTTGAATAGTAATGGATATATCAATTCTTCTATTGGAACCTTTGGTGTGAAACACAAAACTGAAACACTAAAAGAGATTTACCACTAAATACCAAATCACATTTTTTGAACTGGTCGACGCACGTTTCGCTAACCATGCTAGCATCATCAGGAGATGACTTAATCTCAGATTAAATTATCTCGCAGCAGTCGAGCAGTTCAAAAAAAGTGACTTGGTGTTTAGTGGTAAATCTCTTCAAGTTTAGTAATGGATATAGTAAAAAATACTGAGAATTCTTTTCCTCACTATCATTTAAATATTTTTCACTCAAATATTTTGCCCACACTGTGTTATCACATACATTGTCTATTTCTATCAATTTGTTTTACCAATTTGATATTTAAGTAGGACCAAGATATTAAATGCCCAATTTGTACACTTATTTGAATAAGAATTAGCGAACATAACAGGAAAATCAGTACTAACCAAGCTTATTTATTATATCCTGTTTCAAATTCAGATGAAATATTGACGCAAGCAAAATATTCGTTTCTTATCTATTTACGCTTATTTTAGTCGTGTTTATTTATACATCACTATATATGAACGGAATATATTATTTCATAGGCAACTTCAGTTTAACATATTACTAAAGCAATAAAATTGATTTCTTTCGTAATCCATCAAATACGTCTAACAGAAAAGGCGCTCGTACAATAAGCGATAAAATGAAATGTAAATATTTTTATTGGAAACGTTCCCATACGCTTTATTAAATATGGATTTTGGTTAATGAAAGGAAAGTCGAGTTTAATTTATCAGATGTGGAAATAAGTTTAAAAGTATTTTATCTTTAAAAATAAATAATTTTAGAAACTAGGCTTAGGTTTATTTTAAGTCAAATATACGTCAACCACTAGAATTATTTAACAACTGGACGTACTTACTAGCTTAACTTGAGCTATGAATCATTGCAATTAACTCCAGCCACCACCCCCAACGGGCTATTAATTCTTGAATTGTACTTAAGCTTTGATTTATCTCTGAAAGCCTACCAAGTTGTGAGGAACCCTCTGGGTTCTTAAAAGATCTCTGAAAAAGCATCCGACCTTATCTCTCTTAGGTTATGGTGTGACTGTGGGGCGATTTCTAAATAGATTTTACACTCTTGTCTACAAAACACATATAGATATACAAATATTGCACACACATATAAATAACGCAAAAATTGTGTACAGGGCTTGAACTCGCTTACCGGGAACTGTTCAAAAATGCATATCTCTTAAACTTGTCATAGGCTTTTCTATACCGGATTGTGATCTGTCTTTAATGTATTATATATTTTCATTCAAAAACATCAAATAGAATAGTTATGCCAATTGAAATTATGACAAAAAATTACTGATATAATATTCAAAATGTTGCATGTAAGAAAAAATGTTAAAAACCCAATTGTCTGGATGCTGTAGAAATAAATTATATGATAAGTAATAACGAGTAATTCGACCAGAGGGTTGTTTTAGTATTAAGCCTTTTAAAGTGTCCGTTTTATCTTCTACGGAAACTCTCGAATGATATATTCTACCCCAAAATATCTTATGATCATTTGGTGTTGTATGATTTTAAAGATTCAGAATTGATTTATTATCTTTTGAAGAATGCGCAATGTAGCAAAAGAATTATCAAGAATTTTTAAACAAAATATCAAATTTTAGATAACAAAATGTTCCTAACGTTACTTTCCACTCATTTCTTTTCTTAAGCCAGTGTATATATGTATATATATATATATATATATATATATATATATATATATATATATATATATATATATATATCACTTACAAAATCCTTTCAGCATGCCTTCTCCAGAGAACACAAGAATAATTAGAACACAAAATTGGCGAGTACCAGGCAGGCTTTCGCCCTGGACGTTCATGCACAGAACAAATATTTAACTTAAAAACTATACTGAAATAAAAAGCTATCAGGAACGTCCCAATCACCTGCACGTTCGTGGACTTCAAGAAAGCATACGACTGCATCGACCGAAAATCTATGTTCAACATCCTAGAAAATAAAGGACTCGACCCCAAAACACTACGATTGATCAAGCAGACAGTGACCGACACAACCTCTAAAGTAAAATTTATGGAAGAAATTTCCGAACTCTTCCTGATTAAAACTGGAGTACGCCAAGGAGATGGGTTATCCCCACTCCTTTTCAACCTGGTCCTGGCCAAAGTCATAAGGGAATGGGAAAAAGAACTGAAAAATCAAGGACACTGGAAACCAATACGACTCGGACGATCCAAAAACAACATAGAAATATCATGCCTGGCCTTCTCAAATGACCTAGCCATATGCACAGATAATGAAAAAAGGGCAACCAAACAGATCGAAGTCCTCAAGAAATGCGCAAAGAAAGTCGGCCTACAAATCTCCTTTCAAAATACCAAACTCTTCTGCTCAAAATTAGATGTCCAAAATTTGAACACCAAATACGGCAAAATATAAAGGGTCACTCACTTCAAATACCTGGGCGAGATCCTCGAACCCACACGAGGATACAAGATAACACAGAAGATTCGATTACAGAATATGAACAGGGCATACGGCAAGACACACAATATCTACAATAAGAAATGCCTATCCACACGCGCAAAAATAAGACACTACAACACAGTAATCAAAACAGAGGTACTATACACAAGCGAGACACTTACACTTCATACAAAAAGCGGCATAGAAAACATACTAAAAGAAGAACACAAAATTATGAGGAAAATTATCGGCCCAAAAGTGACAGAGGAATGATACAGACTACATTCTTGAAAGACCACAGAGAGAATGTCCAACGTAGCGGCGGACATAAGAAAAAGAAGGTTGAAATTCTATGGACAAGTCAGTAGACTCCCAGCGACAAAACTTACCAACAGAATTCTTACATACAAGGAGTCAAGTCAACAGTACCATGGATCACACAAGTCAGAGCTGATTTGGGAAAGGCACAAATGGGTCTGACAGAGATTGAGGATAGATGAACGTACAGAAACAAAATACATATGTGGAACGTTGCATCAGAGAGCGAAGTTTCGAGGAGATCGGGAACAAAGTGGACGAAGGAGAGAAAGAGAATCCATGTAGAAAGGATGAGAGAGGTGTGGAGGATCAGAAAATACACTCGAAAATGAGTCAGAATGCTTTGCGTGATCCTACCGGGTCTATGCGCTCCTAATAATATATATATATATATATATATATATATATATATATATATATATATATATATATATATATATATATATATATATATATATATATATATATATATATTGCTAAGATATACAATGGTCAAGTACTGAAGCGTTCTGTTGAAATAATAAACCCAAAGTCTCCTCTGTCAATAACCTAAAATCATTTGAACTGAAATGTCGTTCTTTCGTGGAATGCTTAAGATATTCTTTGTAGAGAAAGAGGATGTTAAAAAGGAAATTAGTAAAAGTTAACTGATTGATAATATCAAGAAAAGAAAAATGCCTTATTTTGGACATTCAATACGGGGTAAACATTACGGTTTCATACAAACTTTAATATTTGAATGTGAAATATTAAATTAAAGAAACATTAATTGGAAAGAACATTTGACAGTTTTTTGTTATGATGGTGACATCAATAGAAACCCGAGGAATTTTTACAGTAATCGCCTTTTGATAATCACATAAAATGATAATCACTCTAAATTAATTCTGGGCGCTTTCATAATCGGTGTTGTGAATTATTCCCGTTAACTCCTATATTTGAATGTGATATAAGGAATCTTTTTCTGAACAGTCAAAGGGTTTAGAGAGTGCTCCAATAAGAGTGTTAGGAGCTTGAAACGCAATAGCGGTAACACTGTTTGAAATATTAATGTCACTAATAAAACTGTTGCATTGAATACATTAACTCAATTCACCATGGAAAGACATATGCGTGAGTTGGGCTCTGGAGCAGTTGGAATTCGACACCCTACTGGGAAAAAAATAATTTTATCGGACATAGCCCGTTTTTGGTCTAAGGGGTTTATGAACAAATATAACTGCAGGATTTGTAGCTCTAAAAATCCTGCAGTGATTTAGGAGTTATCTCTCCATGCTGAAAAATCACTGCTTAGTATGTTTTTGGGCTGAAGAATCTTATTTTTTTTTTAAGGCTATGATGGATATCGTGTTGCAATTAATAGTAAACGCTATAGGAACATGCTTTCAACAAGATAGTGCGACTTGTCACACATCTGTGCAGACAATCAATTCATTACAAGAAAAAATTCCTGGACGCATTATTTCAGTAAATGAGAGTTTCAACTGGTCACCAAGATTTCTCTAACTAATTTTAATATACTCTAAATAATTTACATATAATGAATACAACATATCTGACTCTATTTACCTCTTTCTATAAAATATATGCTTCGTTTGAACGTTTTCTACCACAAAAAAAATTATTTTACTATTATTTGAAGGAATAAGATTTTTAATAGGAATATAGGAATTTTGAAGGAATAAGAATTTAATATTTTTTGGTTCCAATGATAACTCCGAATCCATACACCTTACACCTATATATTATATTGTATTTTTTTGGTGCTTTTTATAAATCCTCCTCAAAATTCAAACCTGTTGGTTAGTTACTTACTTTCGAGAAGATTACGCCCTGACAAGAAACACAAGATTCTTGAATTGTTTTTTAACGTAATCACCTTGCAACTTTCCAACTGCTTTGATCAAACGATGCTCCAAATTTTTAATATCCTCATTATAATGTGATTTATTCAACTCTAGAAAATAAGCGGTTATCTTAGCTTTAACATCATCACTTGCAGTGAATCCTTGTCGAGCCATACATTTTATAAGGGTTAGAAAGACGTAAGTAATCGCTGGGAGCCAGATTGATATTCAAGGCAGCAATTTGAAGTATAATTTTGCAGCAATAACTCGATACGTACATTCAAGTACATTATCTTGGTGAAAGAGCAATTTCTTTTTAGCCAGATGTTGACTTTTAGCCTGAACAGCACCCTTCAACAGATCCTGTAATGAAGGATTATTCTCCTCAATAGGTCTGCTTTTTACCATGTAGTCTATGAACATCACACCACGAAAATTCCGGAAAACCATAATCATGACCTTACCTGCGGATGGAGCAGGTTTCGCTTTCTTTGGCGCATATTCACTTGCTCCCACCAACTATTTGGACTGTTGGACAGAGAAGCTAGTGTTATTCAAGAGGTGGGGTTTAAGGTTTTCAAAAAACTCTGTTATTTGCGGACGGCCAACAGAAGCTCTAGTTCTTTTGATGTTAGATGTTGTTCTGATAGAGCGATCATTACGATGCATGAAATTCACGATATAATCGGGCTCTGGTAATTTTTTTTTGATTTTTTAATAGTCCTACCTTGTTTATCCATATATTTTTGTATTATTATACCCAAATCTCGAAGTTGAATAGGGAAGCCCCATATTGGAACTTGATTTAAAGTGTCCGCAATCAATGTTTCTTCTTCAGGATTTAGTGCAAGAGGACCGCCAACTTTTTTATTGAGTGTGTCACTTAAACTATTTTGAAAAGTGCACCGAGGTATTTTTCACTTTTTACTTGATTTGACCTGAGACATGCACATTTTAACATCTTCTAGTGCTTTTTTCAGGCAATCATTATTATAATTGTGATAATTACGCGCGCCTAGTGCACCAACGTATTTATGAGGCATTGTAATACAAGACACAACCTCCAGTAGTAAAACTCAATCATGCACAGGCGGGTTAGCGCCCGCACTTCCCTTTCCCACACCCGCGATTCGGTCCCAAGGCTCGGTGCCAATATTACCCCAGTTTACGGCACTAATTTCAATGCGTGTTTAGTAGAGTGTTAACAAACGCAGCACCTATCAAAATAAAACTTATCTATATCCAGAAAATCGCTCAAAAAGTAGTGCGCATGATGTACTAATATGTTTATAATATTCACAATCTCACGCACATTCAGTCGTTCATTTAATAATACATAGAGGAATTTTGTGATCATTTTATTAGTCGTAATGGTTTTTTGTCATCCTGAGCATTCACAATCTTCAATGCATATGCGACCATGTTTAAATTTACCAGCCCACTTTTTTTACCATAAAAAACGAAAGGAAAAAATCCTTTTAACTGAAAAATGTCAAAATTCTTGACTTTACTTGATGGCCACAAACAAGTGAATAAAGCACGCGTCTGAAACTTCAGAATTCACTTTACAAATAGCCACCATTTATATATATATATATATATATATATATATATATATATATATATATATATATATATATATATATATATATATATATATATATATATATAATTCATTCCGGGTGTCGATCCGTTGATTCGTGAAGAGTAACGTCGTTTCACCAAATTCTCATTTGGCATTTTCAGGTGTTGTCCGCTTCCTTTTAAAGAGTCCAACTGACGTGCATGGGTCGTTGTGCTCGTTTTTATAGCCGGGCCGCGACTGCGCAGAATATATCGGGGTAGTTCGGGACTGTCGTGCGTCCGTTTATTGATTTTTCTACCTCGCCGCCATGTTGCCGCGTTTCTTCTTCTTTTTTTTTAGAACGGATTTCCATACTTTTGGAATGTTGCAAGCGTCGTTTCGCGTATTTAGCTCACCCCTTTCTCCTATTTCAAGGGCTTTGATTGTTCGGACCTTGTAGTTTTCAATATTCGCAATTTCCTTGGCTCCTTCAAAATTGATTTTATGTCCTGTTTGTAGATGGTGCTGAAACAGAGTGGAAGTGGTTCACAGAATCAACGGATCGACACCCGGAGTGATTTAGAAACATTATCTACCATCCGTGAAAATATTAGATGTAACATTTTTGAGCATTGTTTTTATTTTAATAGCTATTTTTTTTTTAATTCACGTGTCCTGAATTCAGAAGTATCCGCATTTTCTTTCTATCACATCTGGTTTTTCTACAGAATTAAAAAAAAAATTATTGTGATTTTTTTAAGATAAAATCCATTATGAAGTCGAAAATAAATTTATTCCAATATTTACCAAGAAAATGTCAATTACAAATGTTATATTACGATTATTCTGAGTGATATCTTTTGCGTTTTTCCATAAAATTAGGGCTGGGAGGAATTTTTAACTGTAATCAGCCATTATATTCACATACCATCGCCCTTTGTATCTTGTTTTCATAGTTTTGATGTCTTGATGAAATCGTTCTCTCTGTTTTTCACTAAAATCAGCAAGATTTTCAGCGAAACAATCTAGTCGTTGTATATTTGATTCCGATAATGTTGAACTGAGATCAGATATTGAAAATGGAAGTGATATACGAATCTCTGAACCATGTGGAATCGCGCGTTGAATTCACATTTGGGTAGACTATCTTATTTTTTCATTAAAACATTTTACATTGCTACAACAAAATAACAACCATCAACATGGTTAGTCGGCTCCCTCCACATCATAGGTCTAGCAAAAGGCAACGATTAAGGCAATAAAAATCATGTCGGCCTGTGTAATTAGTAACATTTCTAATTTACCATGGTGGCCATAAACTTTTTGTACACAGTAATTTTATCATAATTACCATTCAATTTTATCCATTTTTATAGAATAGCAAATAACATTAATAAGCAAGATAAAGGCTCGAAACAATGTGTGCAGTAATGCCTACATACAGCAATTCCAGAAAAAAGTTTTTCAATTTGAAGATCAAATACTACCATGATAAGAACATTAACTCATGTGCCACCCTCGTAAAGAATTACCCTTCACTTCACTTCTAAGACACCTATATTTGATTTAACATTTGGAGTGATTTCAGATAATGTCCCGAAAACTACTGAAATCGCAAGCCCAATTTTTTGTGCATCGCAAGCCCATCAATTGGTGCTCGATATTTATTTCGAAATGGAAAAATGAATGGGGGACCTTTAGGGCTTTTTTTCAACTATTCAAGATGTAAAGAATACATAATTTGAGTACATTTTACTTATTTTGCATTATTACATCGTTATATTTTTTTAGAGAGTTGCAAATATGGAAAACTGTGTATTCTATTAAGAAAAAATATAATCCAGTAATTTCTTCTCCTGCAATAAGGAAACCTCGTGTAAATACCAAAACAATAGACTTACCCTAAGGATGTTTGATTAGGTTATAAAAAATCATAAGAGTTAAAAATAAATAACCCTTTATATTCGAAAGAACAATAATTAAGTAATCTTTAAATACTTACGTGGTCCTTATTAAGTGTTTTTATACGAGTATAGTAGAAAAATTATGATAACCTGTAGAATCGATATAACATTGTAATATTTTTTAAGCAGAAAAAAAAAACAAAACATTCTCTTATTTTATCGGAGGACCGGTCAGCAACTGACAGTCACGCTATGTATTCCCCTTCCATAACCCCTTCGTTTCGCCATTTACTCTTTTATTGTAGGTTGCTTAGTTTTCGAGATATTTCGACTGCACAACTTGCCCCTATGATCAACTCGCCCCGCTCTACCCTATATAAAATAATGATTTTGACCAATAACAAAATAATTTCATTCATTATTTTGACCAATAAAAAACAATTTCATCATTGGCTACTTCTCTAAAATTGCGTAATAACTTGAAATTGTCCGCACAATTTTAACATACAAAATTCTCCGTTCGGTCTATGACATAAAACTTCATACTTTTATGACACACACTCGAAATTTAATATTAAAATATCGATTTATAACAGAAATTTTTAATTTCATGTTATAAATATATACAAATAAATGTATTGTGGATTTAAATCATAAACATAAATATCCATTTCTCGAGGTACCAACCACTTTCATTATGAAAGTTAGCACTAATTTGACTAATCATTTTTGAGTTGATTCATATGGATAAAACTGTATCTTTCTATCCAAGTCATTTACATTTCAAAAAGTGTTATCGCTATATGGTATCAAAGTTCTGATAATCTTATTGGAAAACTCATTATACATTTTGATTTTATAGCGGGACTAATTTTGTTTATGTAATATTAATGCTTGAGTATTTTCGTACAATATTTTATACAAAAAGCCACTGCATATTACTTCTTCAGTGGCATCTCAAAAACCAATATACATTTTAATTTCACTCGTCACCAAACGGAGTCACCTTAATATTCACATCTACACATGCAACCTTATTTTGTGTCGTCAACTTTGCGCACGATTTCAATAATTCAATTTCATATATTCGATGTATGTCAGATCTATATAATTCAAATTCTATCTTTAAATCATTTACCATAAGCCATTATTCATTTACATGTTTTAAAAGACAATCTCACGCACGTTGGTTAAGGTGGGGTTTTTATACAACCTACGCTATTTTGGTCCGCATAACATGATTGAATTTATTTTTTGGTCACTGACTAAGCATTATGGAAGGATGTTTTGCTTGTAGGTTGTCATGATGGTGCTCATTTACATGTTGATTGGATTGCGTTGATCAATGGAGTGAAAAAATTATTAAATTCAATGTCACGCTAAGTAAAGCAATCTGTCGACTTTAATTTACTTTTGGCAAATTACCTCTATATATATATATATATATATATATATATATATATATATATATATATATATATATATATATATATATATATATATAGATATATATCTATATATATCTATATATATATATATATATATATATATATATATATATATATATATATATATATATATATATATATATATATATATATATATATATATATATATATATATATATATATATATATATATATTTATATATCTATATATATATACATATATATATATATATATATATATATGTATATACATGATTGAATTTATTTGTTGGTCACTGACTAAGCATTATGGAAGGATGTTTTGCTTGTAGGTTGTCATGATGGTGCTCATTTACATGTTGATTGGATTGCGTTGATCAATGGAGTGAAAAAATTATTAAATTCAATGTCACGCTAAGTAAAGCAATCTGTCGACTTTAATTTACTTTTGGCAAATTACCTCTATATATATATATATATATATATATATATATATATATATATATATATATATATATATATATATATATATAGATATATATCTATATATATCTATATATATATATATATATATATATATATATATATATATATATATATATTATATATATATATATATATATATATATATATATATATATATATTTATATATCTATATATATATACATATATATATATATATATATATATATATATATATATATATATATATATATATATATATATATCTATATATATATATATATATATATATATATATATATATATATATATATATATATATATATATATATATCTATATATATATATATATATATATATATATATATATATATATATATATATATATATATATATATATATATATATATATATATTTATATATATATATATATATATAATGTGTCCCATAACTTATCCGCCATAGAGGAACTGGTGGTAGCAGAGATCAAAATAAAAGAATTTAGTCAATAAATGTGTTATAAAAAGATACGGGGTGTGGAAAGTTAAACTAAATTTTCGAAAAATTGAGATAATTTAAAAGCGGTTGAAGATATCAGATTTAAAATCGGGGTAGTTAGGTTGTCAAAGGTGACAAATCCGAATTTGGTAAGAGTTTGAGCTTAGTTCCTAGAGGGCGCTTGCTACCTACTTTGTGAGGAATTAACTGGCTCATATTTTTTTACCCTATATAGTTGGGAATATTTTGACTTTAAAATAGGGAAGACTCATAATTTCCACTTAAAAAAGGTACCCTTGGTCAATATCGATATCTAATGCTATTTGCGAAATATTGGTGTTCGAATATTCCATCTTGTCAATGGCTGAAAAATCTGCAATTCAAGGGAGCCTTGAGTACGAGAAAAAAAAAATATTAAGATGTCAAAAATACAACGGACTTTATTTAAAATAACAATTTTTTGAAATTTATTTCAATAGATGTTGAAAGTGTCCACCGTTTCCCTCAATACATTTTCGCAGGCTCTTTGTTAAGTGATTCCTCACAATTGAGAAGATATTTTCTTCATTTCTAATAACATTGACCGCTTGTTGAATTGTTTGTAAAAGTTCATCTCATGTATTAATTTCATCATGGTAAAATAAAAACTTCATATAACCCCACAAATAAAAGCCTAACGGATTAATTTGGGCTACGAGGTGGCCAAGGAAACTCATCACCGCGCCCAATCTAGCGATGTGGAAACCGTTGATTCAAATGATTTCGCACCGCAAAACTAAAATGCTGGGGCGCCCCATCTTGCATAAACCACATGTCTTGTCTTAAGTTTAGCGGTATAGCGTCCAAAAGGTTTAATAAATAATTTTCTAAAAATTGCACATATTGATCTCCATTCAATCTTTGTGGACACTCTAACGGACCGATTAAAAAATTGTCGATAATGCCGCACCAAGTTTTAATTGAAAATTTACGCTGGAAATGTCGCTCTCTTGGTACTTGTGGATTTTTCAGGCCGTAATAATGATTGCTTCGCCAGTTATAGATTCTGCGTCTGGTAAAAATTGCCTCATCAGTAAACAATACATTTTTCGAGAACATGAACATGTCTTTGTTTTTCTATATGGAAGATTTTGACAAAATGCTGATATAGCCGGCATATATTGTAGCAATAAATTTTGAACAAGTGAAAAATGGTAGGAAAACAATTTTTCGTTATGAAGAACGCTTGAAACGGTAGATTTGCTAATTCATGTAGATGCTCCCAAACGCCTAGTGCTTAGTTCAGGTTTTTCCGCGATACTAACCAAAATGTCCTCTTCTTGTTCTACAATTATACGTTTCGGTTGTCCACCAGGATTCGTAATAAAACAAACCTATTTTGCCTAACTGATTGAAAATTATTTGAAAAATATGTCGATCCGGGATGATTCTGGTTGGGTACAGCTCTTCATACCTTCTAACTGCTCTGCGACTATTGTAAACTGATTAAGTTTTGGCATTTTTTACAAATAACTTAATACCAACTTAAGATTGGAGAAACTTATTTCCACCTACTTTTAATAGGAGAGATAGAAAACAATGTCACACATCTCGCCAGATAATCTATTTATTGCAAAAACATTTTCCTGGACTTGTTATGTTGCGAAATGTCAATCTAAACTGGCGACCAAGATCATGCGATCTTCCGCATAAACTATTTTTGTAGGGTTATGTTTAAGGTCTTATTCACTGAAATATACCCCGAACAATTCTTGACCTTAAATGAAACATTTGGGCAATCAATGAAAATTTACCACACAATATGTGTGGAGTAATGGAAAATTGGTTCTTCAGAATGCATTCCACTAGACTAAGCCGAGGCGAGACATTTACACAACATTATTTTCAAAACATGATGTCATTATTTGATTTTCAACAAAAAGTAAAAATTATCAGATTATACTTGTATCATTGTGCCTCATTTTAAGTCTCTGACACTCCTATTTGAAAATCCTTTATAAACTCCTGTATTGTTTCTACTTTCTAAAAATCGCTATCAAAACTAGGGGATATTTCTTCTAAATCTTCTTCTTCTTCACTTTCAACTTGTTCAACCTCGCCAATTTGTGGTACAATCATCTAACCTTTAGGTAATTTTGTTGTAAAATTCAAATTTACTTCAACACAATTGTTTAGTATAGTGAAATTGAATAAGTAAGAGAAAGATTGTCTGCATCAGTATGCATACATCACTATGTATGCATACTACTCAGTTCCAGCTCACGCAACTAGAAATGGTTCTTGGAACAGCAGACTACCAATAATAATTTTTCAAAGAAAATCATCTTGAAATCATCATCTTGACCTCATTTAATATGTTAATACGCGTAGTTGTCATATTTGGGGCGAGATAAACCCACAAGTGTTGCATGTTGTAAAAGTTATTGTTTGATGGGGTTTTTGTGCGGGAAGCTCCATCGAGCCAAACTTTTTCGAAAATTATACAAAATCGACTGTAATAGTCAATGACGTCCGCTAGAGGCAAATGATGACTTCTTATGACGAAATTGGAAGATTTTGATTTAAAAAACATGTTTCAACAGGACCAAACTATATGCCATACAACTCGTGAAACAATAGTCTTATTGCGCGATGGCCGTTTAATGTCAAGTTTTTTTGGCAAGAACTCTTATCGTACTTAAGGGCACTTGTAACGTTAAGGCCAGGTAAAGATAATTGTTTCATGTGTAATTTGAAGGACTAAATCATCAACTTAAATAAACATATTCACATAAACTTAACGATATATCTGATTTAATTTGAAAACGTATAGTATAAATAAAATGCTGTTCAATGCTGTAAAATGTTCAATTTTAAATTTGACGGAAAAATTTCTGTAATTTTTATTACAAGTCTGTTATTTTGAAGTGTCTTATGTTCTGTAATACCGTTTTCTTTGCATAAGGTAGCGTTAAAACAAACTCGTGCTTCATGAAATAAAACAGAGTGTATTTTTTATTACAACATTTAATTGAAAGAACAACAAAAGGTGTAAGATAGCTTGGCTCGATGGCGCTTCCCGCCCAAAAACCCCATCAAACAATAACTTTTACAACATGAAACATTTGTGGGTTTATCTGGCCCCAAATATAACAGTTAAGCGTGTTAACATATCAAATGAGGCGAAGATGATAAAGATGATTTTTTTGAAATATTATCACTGGTTATTGTTCCAAGAACTATTCGCACTTGTGTGAGCCGGAACTGAGGGGCAAACATACATAGTGAGGCTGATGCAGACAATCTTTCTCTTACTTTTGGTCAAGTTTCGCAAAATATCTTTTATGGTCTCTTGCGGAATTTGATTATATTATTCTTGAACGGCTAGTCCTAATGCTGTGATTAAATTAGAAGCTGGATTTCGAGCTCGTATACGGCGTATGAGAATATCCTACAGGTGTTTGATTGGATTTAAATCGGGACTTAAAGGTGGCCAGTTAAATGACACTATTTCCTCAAGATCTGCGCGAGCATTATTGTGCATTAGTAGAAATCATACCCAATAAAGCCACCATATAATAGAACATGTTCTTCGATGATGTTGCGAATGTACCAGTCTGCATTCATTCTTACATTTACCTCAACAAGCGTCGTACGACTTTCCCCACTGATGCCTCCCCATAATGGACTCTCTGGACTGGATTCCCCAGTTCTTCTTTAGATACTATCACCTCCATCAGGCTTCCATAATTGTACTGTTCATCACAAATCATTCACGTTCAGCAAGATCAGCATGGTCTCGTGTAAAGTCTAACCGGGCCATTTTGTGATAATGGGAGAAGCCGATGGATTTGGTAGGACGTTTTGAATTTAAACCAACATCCTTTAATCCTTTTTTTACTCTTTTTGCACTAACATTAACTCATCTTGTTTTCAGTAGTTCATTTTTTAAATGCGGAGCTATAAATGTGCGATTTCGCAATGGTTGAAGTTAAAAAGAGCGACCATCCCTTTGCGCCGACCACCGTTTACGTCCTTGTCCAGGTCTGTAGTCCCCTGTCTCCTCGTATCGTTTTACTACACGAGAGACCGTGGATTGATGTATTCCCAGCATTTGTGCAATATGTTCTTGCCGGCGACCCTTGTTAGCTAAAGTAACAATTTAACAACAGCTGATTTATTTAGATGTGCGATTACAAACAGAAAACACATGACCGACATACAATAATGCACTAAAGCCTTTACAAAACTAAAAACGTTGTACGTCATCGATAACGCTATTGAAGAACAGCAGAAATACCACTATAATAATATAATAGTGGTATATATAACAATATAAATTAAATAATAAAATAATCAAATGGAATGTATTCAATAAATTTCAAATTTAGAGCTGGATTCGGTTGGTAGCATATACGATGTTGTCGAGTTTAACATTTTTCGTGTTGATATTTATTGATACGTTTTGAGATTATCCCATTTGTATCTAAACGTTTAACTTTCATGTTTTACCTTTCGATCGAAAACAGTTCTTTTAATAACTACTACAGTTATAATTGTGAAACTCGCGTCTGTTAAATGCCAAATCATTTAAATAATCGTTGTCAAGAGTTTGTTAAATCTCTGATACATTATTTTGAAGAAAAACGAGTCAATAATGGTTCGTTGTTACACTTTGCGGATGTTACAGATATATGTTAATTGCTAATAATTGGATATGTTTAGTTTAAGTCATATATATAATAGAAAATAGATTTTTTTAGCGTGTAGCAGCAGCCTTAAGGTTGAGTATGTCCACTGTTTGTGTACTATTTGTACACTGTTTGTGTACTATACAAAACGTAGTTTAACTAAACGAATTGCCAATTCTGCAACATTGAATACAAGTTCTATTTGTGACACCATTTATAACATGTATGAACACAGTAAGTATTCGTAACATAAGAATAGCAGAAACAAATTTAACTGAGGTAGCTGATACTTGATGGAAATTCATTTTAAATAAATAAGCAATACAATTTTAAATATCATGTAAATTTTTAGATATTAATCTTTGCTTAATTAATTGCAGAAAAGACTGCTATTAAACCCATATAGAGTTTATACGTAGGCACTCATAGTTTAATTTTTATTTTCAGGACAGCATGCAACTTTCAATTCCTTACATGAGCAATTAAAAGAGAAACAACTGTTTGATTGATGCCGTATGTCAGTGTGCCACATATTGAAAGAAGTAGGTTTTAAATGGAAAAAAATGATCCAAGATGAGGGCTTATGGAACTTCCCAATGTTGCACCAAAACATAGATTTTTGAGAGGTTATATGAAAGAAAGAAAAATACCTTAGATCAAGAAAAGAAGAATCAAGCTTACAGAAAATAAAATAATGAAATGGTATGACAGAGTGCATATACTTGATTGAAAATAAATGATTATATTAATGATAATATAAGTGTATGCAGATATTTCATTGTTTTTTTCTATTTTATACTTGCATATTATATATCAATAAATATCATTGATAATTATATAATCTTTTATGTAAATATGATTTGTTAAAGTAAAGATATAGTCAAACTTTTATTACAAAAATTTTTTCACAATACACCAAAACACTATTTTTATATTCTGGACGCACGTTTCGCTAACCATGTTAGCATCATCAGCAGATGATTAAAACTAAAGAATATAAAAATAGTGTTTTGGTGTATTGTGAAAAAAACTTTGTAATGAAAGTTTGTTAGTGTTACGCCAAAGGTTCCAAATCTGCAGTGTATTAAAGATATGTTTAATCGCAATCTGACAACAGGGTGGTCGAAATGTTGATCACGTGCTTAATGACGTGCACCGGTTTTAATTTTGTTCGACCAATAGCAATGCTACTCTAATAATGTGAAACAAAAGATCAACGGTATGAACCGCCAAAGCACACTATCAAATGTCGAGATAATTGTACAGTAATGACAATTATTTTATGAAATGCGATGTAAACATTTTCAGATATCCAAGTGTTAAACAATACTTATTTGTATAGGACACTTCAAAATAACAGACTTAGTATTAAAAAAATTACACAAATTTTAAGTCAAAATTGAAAAACAGCTCTTATAACAAATATGCAATATTTTTGTCCAGCACTGTATATAATATTCACTGTCAACCTTCATACGTTCAAATTTATCGATAATCCATAAACTGTACATTTCTATGCAGAACGACTTATAGTCTCGATGTCGAGATGATCGAGATGATCGAGTCATAACTCAATGTAATAATAATTAATTCTAAAAATTCCTGTTTATTAAAAGATTACACTATTACACAAATTCATATTGAGAACATCCAGTTCTTTATATAAAAGTTCTTTATAATTTTGTTTACTAAAGTATTATTTCTAAAATAGTTACATTTCTCTATACAGTTCTTTGCTGACAGATAAATAGTTGTCTTTTGAAATGACATTTATCTATCATATTGTTCAAATATCTCAGGAAACATAATACCAATACAAATACTTTGACATTTACTTCCTTTCTAAGGTATGACACGTCATCGTTTCCTAAAACAAACCTTTCCACGCGAAAACAAATCAAAGATGTCAGAATCTCTCGCTTGACTGGCCCCTGAAAAAGGTCCAACCTGCCCATTGGCTCACCCCCTACTTATTTTTGATGTTACGACTCTCTGCATGTGGAAATACCTGTCCCGTAACTACAGCCTTTCACAATTATTTTTTTACGTGACCACACTTGAAACATGTCAATTTGGATGGAACAGTTTGATATCTGAAGGGTCTTAGACGTGCTTTTGATGAAGGTATTATTATTACGGTTTTATTTATCTTCGGAGGTGTTTTAGGGTTCTTTGTTCTCGGGGAGAAGTTGCAATTAATAAAAATCATTTTTAAGTACACTGAGATGTTGAATATATTTATTCGAATGAAATGACTTTTTTGTTAAAGTCATAATTTTTTTAATAAAAATACTTTTTAAGTTCACTCGAAAGTTCGGACACACCAAAAAATTACCTTTTATTTATTAGGGTTGCAATTTATGATCCGTAATAATAAATAAAAACAAATATGTATCAGTGAAAATGATTTTATTGTTTTTTCAAAATATTCTCCACGATAATCGATACACTTTTGCATAAGTTTTAACTAATTTTCATAGCACTTTTTCCGTTCCGATTGAGGTATTTCCAAAACATGCCTTTTAAATGTATTAACCGCTTCTTCTGGCGTCGAAAATTACTGATTTCGTATTTATTTTTTAAGGATGGAAACAAAAATAAATCATTGGGTGTCAGATCAGGATTGTACGGCGAATGACCCATAAATTCGATATTTTGACCAGTTAAATATTTAGCTGTTCGGTCCGATGTGTATAAGCTCGCATTGTCATGGTGAAGAATAATCCTGCGTCGCTAGTTGTTTTTTCTTATTTTTTCAAAGACTTCCTGCAAACAAATGGTTGTGTACCATCCAGAATTGACCGTTCTACGATTATGTAGTCGCTCTGTAGCCACAAGCCCATTTATCCCACAAAACGGGCGACCATTCTTGCGCGAACAACTTTTGTTTTGTTTTTGACATACCACGGTTTTTGACGTACCACGATTGTATTTTTTGAGAATTTCTTTGTACCAATCGACAGGAGGCCTTTTTAAGCGAAAATTCTTTTTGTGCAAAAAATTCTATTTTTTTTCTGAGTTGAAATTTTCAAATCATGAAACAACACAAAGCTCCACCCCTCGCCTCCATTGGCGGACACATGTTTCGTATCTTGCTGTTCAGAGTCATCAAGGTACCGACATATACCTCTCCTCAAGAACAAGGAGACCCCCATCTGCAGTTAATAACCTATCGTTTCACCGACTTCCCATCGGGCGGCACATACATGAAGTTTTAGATTTCTTTGGACTTCGACCTAATTCTGTAAAACTATGGACTGTTGACTGTGGATGGGGTCTCCCTATTCTTGACAAGAATGTCCGTACCTTGACGAGCCTGAAGAGCAAGAGATGACAACAAGGTTATTATCTTATGAAAGGAATTAAAAACCATTTACGAATTAAAATATTACCAAACAATGGTATACATTCAGACAATAAACTATTGTGCTAATTTTTGGAAAACAGACAAACAACAAAAACACATTGGATATAATACATATATAAATATTTATTTGTATGCAATAAAGTATTGTTTTGTACAGTTTTTTCAAAACATTTGCAATTTTATGATTTCTACGACCTTTTTCCGTGTTCGAAATAATTGTTGAAAACAATCGCTGTTCAATAATAAATTTCACTTTGGGTATAAGTTATACTTTCATTTCACAGTTTTAATTAATTCTTTAAAATAAGAGTTCAAATGAAACGGTACTATAATCTAGGCTATTGGTCCTTCGATTATTGTAAATTACACAAGCTAACTTAAAAATGTGTGTACACCCAATGTTTCATAATATGAAAATATAGGAGAATATATTGAACCATTTTTCGAAAATCTGCTGCAATATCCAAGTACGAAGCAATATTTTATTTAATACATTAGGCACCTATTCACTAAAGTGTAGCGAATGTTTCAATGATTACAAAAATATTTAATCATGTCATGTTAAGAGTCAACTTTGTTTTTTTAAAAACCCTGCTATCGGTTCAATTTAAGAAACCGGTGTCCAAAAATGAACCACCCAATTCCTAAATTGAATCATATACTAAAAACACCTTTTCCCCATTACACCGGTAAGTAGGAACTTAATTGAAATAAAATGCAGTTGAATATATATGTTTTATTTTATCTAAACGTCGCTTCGGTAGTTAAAAAAAAATAAACAAATGAAATTTAAACACGAAACAAGTAAAAAAACAAAAAACCAATTAAGGAACATTAGTTTCAGCTTTTAAGGATTTAGAGCTGGTCCGTCTAAGCGGTTCTTAAACAAAATTTGCAAATAAACTCTTCGTTTTCTTCAATACCGGCACACTCTTCATGTGACCACCTACAACATGCCAGGCATCTAGCCCAACGTTCATTTGATTTAGAATTAAAGTAGCTGTCAGTGCAGTATAGACACAACTCGTTACTGATTTATCATCCGTGCTATCTTCTGAATCACTTGAGCTTGGTGATGGATTTTTCATTTGTATTTTTGGTTTATTTTATTGCCGGAAAATAAATTCATAGTTGCTTTTTCTACTGGCGTCTTTCTTCGCTTTACTGTTTCTGTTTTTTGCTTGCTTGTTCTCTGTATTTTTTTCTTTTTTTCTTTAAGATCTTCTTTGTATGGGGTACTAGTAAGCAATACTGCAGAAGCTGTTGTTATATTCTTACGCTTTTGAACAATTTTACTTGTTTCAGGAACAGGTGCTAGCTCATTTAGACTTTGATTAAGTTTCTCTGTAGTGATTTCTGCAAATACTTTTCTGAAATGAACCGTGACTAAAGGCGAACAAGCAGAATCCACTTGCTGTGAAGCACCATTAGAAGAACGGGTGGGTTGATTGTGAAGTGAGATATCCTCTGTGTCGGACTCAGGTTCGACAGGTGGCTCTGAAGAGATATTACCATTCTCTGGGTTTTCATGAACCTGAGGTGCTGGGGTTGATGGGGCAAATAAGTGGTCCTCGGACCTATTACGGTTGAGTGGCCAAATTCTAGCTCCTTTAAAAGTGTTTTCCGCAATACCGACAATAGAAGCTTTTCCATATACCCTACTCAATAATTCGGACACGTTATAAACTGTTATCGGTTGTCTAACGTGTGTTCATAGTCACGAATCTTGCTTCTGGGCGTAACAGATTTGCATAGGTTTAAAAAACCAGCATCTAACGGCTGTATATGGTGGTTAGAATGACCAGGTAGTTGCAAAAGATGAATGGAACGCTGACGAGCAAAATCTAGAGTTACAAGATTTTTGCTGTGTGTGGAATGGCCATCTAGTAACAGAATTATTGGCTTATCTGGACTTCACTGAACCACATGGTGAAAATGTTTCAGTCACTTAAGGAAAAGGTCACTATTTATATATCCAGTGTCAGATATTTCAACGATACTTCCTGTTGGAACTCCTCGTGCAAGTTCAAAGGCAAATTTCTTTCGTTTAAAGATAATCATAGGTGGAATATAAAGACCTGCGGTATTGCAGCAACAAACCATTGTGGTGTTTAAACTTCTTTCCCCGCTAGCAATTTCACTTACTTGGAGCTTACCTTTTGAGTTACCACCTTTTACATTTATTTCTGGAATGTCGTGTAGCCAGATTTATCAACGTTAAATATTAAATTTGTGGTAATATAATGTTTGTCAACAAGTTGCTCTAAAATATTGAAAAACTGCATTACCTTTCGTTTTTCAAAGCCTCGTGCTCGCGCTAGCGATGTGGATTCTGGCTGACGTACTGATAAGTTCAGGTGTCTGCGCATAAATGCATAAAACCATTTCTTGCCAGCACCTTTGTTCTCTTTATTCAACTAATACCGTAGTTGGTGTTTTTCCCTTAACTGAAATGCAAGATGTCTTATATCTCTTATAGTGAAACCATAAAGTATTTCTTCAAATTGAATAATGTGCTGAACTAGTGCGTTTTCAGTTTCATCCACACAAAAAAACACACGTAGTGCCCCTTTTCTTGACCTTTCCAGTGACATGTTTATTGGTTTCTCTAATGTGTCTTAAAAGGGTAGATTTATTAATGTTGTACCGCCGGGCGCATTTTCAAGGTTTTTCAAGGTTCAATATCCAAAACGTAAATGGGTTCAATTTAGGAACCACGGATCAATTCGTTTACAATTAACCTAATTTATTTAAAACTAATAATTCAATATTTAAAATGGGTGAGAATGTTGCTAACAGTGTATCCGTAATACGTTCAATATATAAAGTACTTACCGGTACTAACATAAAAAAAATTAAGCAACTTAAGCAAGTTAAGCAACTTTTCGCTTGATCTCCCATAACGTTAAGAATATGTATCAGGTTTAATTAATTCTTACTCTCTTAGGTTCGTAATTTACTCTTCTCCAAAACGTCTAGTGGTGAAAAACCAATCCGAGTACAAGTTTAAAAGTTCTTGTCGGAAATGAGAGAGCGCTCCAAGTTGCTCAATGTGCCCCTCTGGGTGCTAGTTGAGCATGGGTATGGGGTTAGTTGCGCAATGGCTAAAATGGGCTTGGTGACTGTATAGAATAATCTGAATACAAAATAATTGTAATCAACAAGCAAATATTTATTTATTATGATTATTATATACCCGTATTGTTATTACTTCTCTGGAAAAATAAAATGCACACCTACGCAAATGCAATGCTCAAATTAATTGATGATTATTAATTTATTAAAAAAAAAAATTGATTTACTACAATGAACATCTAGTGGGGCTAGTTGAGCAAGCATTGAACGTGCGTTGCTCAAGTAGCCCCAATTGAGGCAACAAAATAAAAATTAGGTTATAAAAAAATCATAGGCGTTAAAAATAAATAACCATCTATAATCGAAAGAACAATAATTAAGTAATCTTTAAAAACTTACGTGGTTCTTATTAAGTATTTTTATACGAGTATAGTAGAAAAATTATGAAGACCTGTAATATGTTTTTAAGCCGAAAACAAAAACAAAACGTTCTCTTATTTTATCGGAGCACCGAACAGAAATTGACAGTCGCGCTATGTACTCCCCTCCCTTCTTTTCCCCATTTATACTTTTGTTGTAGGTTACTTAGTTTTCGAGATATTTCGATTGCACAAGTTTCCCCTTTGATCAACTAGCCCTGCTCTACCCTACACTATAGTAATAAAATAAGAGATAAAAGAGAAAAAATAATCTAGGTGTCGGTAGAGTGACATGTGTATCGTACAATCAGAACTTCGGTATCCATAGTAATGTTCATCTTCATGTGATGTAACTTTAATAAGTATTTTAAAAAAGGAAAATCTAGAACATCATCTCTTGCAAGATCTTAGAATATCGTTTCTCAACCTGGGAGTCCCAATTTGTTGAAAAAATAAAACTCGTATACGAAATATTCTTTTATTAAAGTATTTTTGACTTAAAAGCAAGTGTTATAAAATTAAATATTACCAGGTAATAACAACACAATAAAATATATTGAAATAAAGTAATAGCAAAAGTTGTTTGAAGTAATAATTTAATGCGTCGGTTGATTTTGTTTTTTACTTAAAATACGTGGATCTTTATTGCAAACACACATAAGTAAATTATTTTGCAGTGATAATAGATGATTTCTATATTTAGTTTTTAAAGCCAGCATAGACGAGAAGCTTTTTTCGCCTTAGTAAAAGGTAGCGAAGGGGATTAATGTTTTCAAAGACTCCGTTGCTAGGCTTCCTTCCTAGTATTCACATTGTCGTGAAAGCCAAAACTTATCTAAATCTTGAGTTAGAAATTCTAATTGTAGAGTTTTGTCATCCGATATTTCAATAAGTTGGTTGTGAATCTCAATGGATAATTCAGCAGCTGCAACAACATTTTCATCAAACGGATTCAGAACCTATCTTTTCGACAAATCATTGTTGCTATCTGGAAAGTATTCCAGTAACTGAATTTTCAATTCGCGTAAATACGTTTTCATGCTGTCCAACACGCGATCAACAGAATTTTCTAAATCCATATTTTTGGTAATATAATCCGAAGTTAAAGTGAATGTATCAAAATTGCGGTTTTCAATGCGCATAATCCAAATACCTGATACAGGCATTGACTTTGCCTATCATTAGTAAAATGTTTTTGTTACCGCCTTGTAAACTAGTATTCAAGTCAATCAAATGTGAAAATATATCACTCAAGTAAGCCAACAGTAATGAAGTTTCTCTGCGTTAAAGTAAAAAAGATTTTCAATTAATGATGCAATTGAAAAAGCCTCGTTAGAACTTTTCCTCGCGACAACCACCTGACTTCGGCATGGAAAAGCAGTGAGTGGTATTTGGTATCCATTTCATCGCACAATGTCGAAAGCAATTTAGTTTGTAATGGTCGGCTTTTAATAAAATTAATAATTTTTACGGCTTCTGGCAGAACATTTAATAAATTATCTGGCATCATTTTTGTAGCACGGACATTTCTGCGAAGAGAGCAAAAAAAACGAAATGAAATGTCTTTTAATTTTATTATCACACCAATATTCTTCCCCGTTATCACTTTACATACATGTACATCAGTACATACCGCAATGCATTTATTCCAAGTTTAAGTTTTCGTTTTTTGTTGCATCAATAAAAACTTTAAAGAGTCCTTCGCAAGTACTGCACGACTAGGGATTGATTTGCAAAATTGCATATATTATTTTAATTAACCCCTTAATTATATAATAAAATTCACTTAATTTAATCTTTTCAAGTATTTGACCATGAAAATCATTGGCCATATCATTAATATATATCGATATTGTGTCATTTGAAAGTGGTATAGCTTTCAACCTTTTTGCTACTTCCCGACTTATCATCACAATGACCATATCATTTGCAGCGGGTAAGATGAGCTTTTCCGTAATCGTGTGGGGTAAAGATTCTCTGACCACTCTTAATGCAACTAAATAGAATACTTGAAGTGTTGCAATCTGAAGCAATTTGTTAATTTTTCAAGATGAGTGACTTACGCTCGAAAAGTTCTAATAGTTTGTTTTGTAAAGACTGGTGTTTTGTTTCCAGATGCACAGAACTCGATAACAAAGTACACATTAACATATAACAAACACATTGCGGCTTGTTATTCAAGACAACGAATCCATATTTTAAATATGTTTCATCGTACAATCTGGTCTTTTTCTTTACTGTTTCATCAAATGTAGATGGTGCATTTCGTTTTGTCACAAATTTGTCCATTTTATTTAATATTATTAATTTATTTTATTGCCATACTGTTATTAATTTATTTTATTGCCACATTGTTATTAATTTATTTATTACTGAGTGAGGGAAAAATCGTTGTATTTAACTCTGGGTGAGAGAAGAAATCGTAGTACTTGTTTTCGTAAAAACGTAATTAACAATGAAACTCTTTTGTTTTTATTACCAAAGCGCATAGCTTAAACGAACCTGCTTAAGCGCACTCGGGATGAATGATCCGTCTCACATGCGCGGGCAGGCGAATGGAGATGCGCGGGCAGGACATTTTACAAGGGCGTGCAAGTTCAGGGCAAGTTTGAACTGGTAATAGTATATATAGTATATATAATTTAAGAACAAGGGGTTACACGAGTTTTGTAGTTCGATATTTGTGGCTGCGTGCGGTATTTCGGTATATGCGAGTATTGACGATTCGTCATTTAATGCAAAGACAAATAGATGATTGGTTTTTTTCACAATTCATAAGCGTGTGAACACGCTTATAGGAGTTTATAAGCCATTTAAAAATAAAAATGATACTTCATAAATCACGATACTGAAAAAAGGACGAATCGTCGCCGCGTTAACCCGTCGGTGTAAAACTTTGATAAAAAGTAGTGAGGGAAGCGCATCCGCCGCGTTAACTCTATCTTTTATTATGTTTTGTTATTAGTTTGTTGGCGGGAGTTGCAGGTACATTTTCCATTTACGTTTTGATACGGATGTTAAAACCGAAACATGTAGGTGATACTGTTGAAGGCAATCAAACGGACAGGCCTATGTATAGTTCCGCTCTTTACCACAATTTACACAATTTTATAATGGATGGAATCAAGTAATAAGTGTTTAAAGTTAGTTAATGTGTGTTTAAATAGAGAATAAGCTTGTCTAAAAAATAACTCCAAATTAAAATTAAACATCTTCAAATAGCTTTTTGGCTATTTAGTGGGTTGCGACACTAAAAAGGTTAAGAAACGATGCCTTAGAATGACATCCTTCTAAGGCGAACCCCATTTTTCAGCAAATAAAATTACTCTCGTGTGCATCAAGAACTACGTTACATTTCTTGAAGGTATTCGCAGTATTGTTTTGACTTAATGACATTAATTCAGCACGTGTTAGCAAATTCGGAATTGACGCGTTCCTCATTTGAAGATAGTGAAAGCCGTAAGATATTATATATAAGCAGCTTGAGATGAGATACTACAAAACCAAATTGACCTGCCCATTCGATCAATGCATCAATATCACACATTTTTAATCAATACGGGTTAATTCACTAGTTGAGATATGCGAAATTTTGATCGTTACTAGTTATGTGAAATTTTGATCATTACTAGTGAATTATATGAAATTTTGATATTTAATAGCTGAGTTATGTAAAATTTTGATCGTTTATTATTTAAGTACATATTAAACCATAATTTACTAAAATTTAATAACAATTAACGGTGTTATGTCTCGTCTCATAATCTATAGTTCTCTAGCCGTAGGTGTCGAGGTTGTCTATAGTCGACGGGTTTCCGTACAGTCGCCGTTCCAATTTGTAGTTTCGACTTAATTTCTTATAACGCGCCTATTTTCGTTTAAACTTCTGGTTATTTTTGAAACACTCCATTGTTTTTCACTCAAAATCGTAATCACCCAAATTTCACTTTGTTTTAACTTTTTCCTTTTTCGTTCGGCCACATTGAAAGCAGAAGTGGCAGGAACCTGAAAAGGTTTGTATTGCACGGACGGATAGAGGGTTCTAAATCACGAGCCAGACGTCCAAAAATCTGAACAGACCAAATTAAAGTCCTGACCGGTCCATCTCGCCAATATACACCCAAGGAAGTCAGAAATGGAGAGTGCTGGCAAAAAATAGTTCCAAAAGGCTGCAAATAGAATGAGTTTCTATAGGCCACGACGAAAAATACGAAGTAGAGAAGAAGAAGTTTCGTTCGGTACTTAAACTATTTATAGATAATATTTAAGCAAATAAAACTGGTAATGAGAAAATTGATCCGCGTAGAACAGAATTTATTTGAACACTAAGAGGTGGCCAATACTTGGGTCACACGTAAATATTTACATTTATGAAAAAAGTGTAAATAAACAATTAAATAAAATAAATGGTAGAATATTCTAATGTATATCAACATTTAGAATATGATTAAAGGTATTTTGATGAGTGAAAAACATTTGCAAAGTTATTATTTTGCTAAAATGAGGGAGGCTTGCAGTTTTGTCTGGGAGTGTAGCAAAAAACACTTTCTTTTTAAACCATGTGACAAACCAAATAAAATTCTACTCTAATTGTAAATAAAATTAAGTAAGGTACACCTTAACGTTTCACATAGTCCCTCATAAAACAGAACAATAGTTCATTTGTTATGTTTTGCAAACTTATACATCATTTAGCTACATGGCTCCGGGCCCCTAAATAATGCGGCGGGCATATTTTGTGTTTTACAGCTAAAAGGGAGTGCGTTGTTTAAAATAATTTATTTCGTTTGATGTGGCAACTTGTATAATTTTCCCTATATAACCGGAAGTTGGCGTTTGTCGCCCGACTCCACGACCGTTTCACCACGTTAACTCTATATTTTATTATGTTTTGTTGTTAGTTTGTTGGCGGGAGTTCCAGGTGCATGAGCACGTTACATTTCAACTTGAAATATAAAGTTTACTTTGACATTTTCCATTTACGTTTTGATACGGATGTTAAAACCGAAACATATACGTGATGCTATTGAAGGTAATCAAATGGACAGGCCTATGTACACTTCCGCTGTTTACCACAATTTAAATTTTATAATGGATGGAATCAAGTAATAAGTGTTTAAAGTTAATTCATGTGTGTTTAAATAGGGACTAAGTTTGTCTAAAAAATGACTCAAAATTAAACTTAAACATCTTTAAATACAATAAATGAATATAATGTCAACTATGTGCAGAATGCAAACAAGTAACCCACAGATTTGACTTATGAATTACAACAAAATAAAATATAACGATAATCTAGACAGGGTGTAAGCAAAAATACTTAAATTTAATATTATTTGGTTATTATTTACGGAAAAAAACTACGAATATACTTATGGACATTATTAAAATATGTTTTATTAAATTAATAATCATACTTTATATCAGCCCTGACGGATGTGGCACCGTCGCAGTATCGATAGACAAGGATTGTTACCAAAATTACTTTGTGTTTGGATACTGGTAGTATAGCTTCAAAATTTCAAGAACGTCAGCCAGAAATCGATGCCGAAGTCGAAGAACAAATTTTTCATCTTGTCGAAGAGGATTGGATGAAGAGTTTCCCATTGGATTCTACATAGAACACTAAAAGAACAATTACTCTACCTTTATCATGTATAAAGGGTACAAGCATTCTTACGTAATGCTTGTACCCGCAAAGTTGAGATCGTGCAGCACCATCTAGTGACGACTTACAATAGAATGGATAGCATAAAAATGAAAAATTCTCCTTGAAAAAATACTTAGATGTGTCAACTTTCATGGTGATCGATAAATCGGTGTCGGAATTTATCGATCTCATATATACCAACATCCATATATATATATATATATATATATATATATATATATATATATATATATATATATATATATATATATATATATATATATATATATATATCATCATCATCAGCCCGTATCGATCCACTGCAAGATGAAGGCCTCTTCAGCATGCTTCCAACCTTCACGGTCCTGGGCTTTCCTCTGCCACTCGGGTCCAATATACTTAACGATGTCATCAATCCACCGTGCTTTCGGTCTTCTTCGCGGACGTTTGCGATCAAGCGGTATCCACTCCAGGATTGCCTTGGTCCATCTGTCGTCCCATCGCCTCGCTACATGGCCTGCCCATCTCCATTTCAATTGTTTTACTCTTCCAATGATGTCACAGACTTTTGTTTGTTCCCTGATCCATGCGCAGAACTTTCTGTCTCGTCTTGTAATGCCAAGCATACATCTTTCCATTCCCCTCTGTGCCACCCGAAGTTTTTGAATTGATTGCGATGTGAGTGTCCAGGTTTCACTTCCGTATGTCATAACGGGTAGAACGCACTGATCGAATATTTTTCTTTTCAGGCAAAGTGGGAGTCTGCTCTTAAACACTATGTTGAGCCTACCAAATGCCTGCCAGCCATATTTAATACGCCGTCCCACCTCCCGGGCGGTATTCCCCTCCATTGAAATCCTCTGCCCAAGATATACAAAGCTGTCCACAATCTCTAAATTCCTTCCTAAAACTGAAATTCTTCTGTCCTGAGCGAAGTTATTGAACATAACCTGACTCTTTTTCAGGTTTATTCTCAAGCCACATGGTTCGCCAGCCCTTTGCAGTTCTTGTATGCATCTTTGCAGCTCCTCTGGGTCTTGTGAAATGAGAATAACATCATCTGCAAATATAAGATGGTTCAAGTTTGCACCATTGATCCTCACACCATCCGGTTCCCAATCCAGTTTACAGAATACTTCTTCAAGGCCAGCCGAGAAAAGAATAGGCGATATTGCGTCACTCTGCCGTACACCTCGCTCCATATTAATTCCCACTTCAAGATCATCAAGGTGAATTGTGGCTGTAGCTCCATCATATATCGATTCTAATAGGTTTACATAGGCTCTCTCTACACCTTGGCTAAGCAGTGCATCCATTATAGCATGCTTTGAGATGGAATCAAATGCTTTTTCGTAGTCGATAAAAGCCAAGCACAGTGGGATGGTGTATTCGTTGTGCCTTTCTATTACCTGCTGTACAACCTGGATATGATCCATTGTACTGAATCCACTTCTGAATCCTGCTTGTTCTCTTGGTTGTGCGTCATTCAGTTTTTTTAATATTCTTATAGAAATTATCTTAGTGAAAACTTTGTACATCACTGATAGGAGGCTTATTAGACGGTAGTTTTAAATCTTCCTGTGCTCCGTTTTATATATATATATATATATATATATATATATATATATATATATATATATATATATATATATATATATATGATTTAAATATAATAAAATAAAAATAGGCGTTGCCATTGTTAAGAACATTAAACCTGTTTTCAAACTGTTTTTTTCGTAGAAATGGTTGAATTTTGAATATATTTTTAAGAAAATTTTTGTTTAAAAAACTATAAAGAATCGTTGATTAAAGTACTTTTCTTTGCACCCTGTGTATTATTGTTTTATTGAAAGAAGGAAATTACGTGTAGAATATGTTATGAAAAGGGAAGAAGGAATAAGAATAAGAATCGTTCGAGTTCATTCGAAGAGAAATCGAATTTCATTCAAGGTTCCATTCAGTAGTTTCTAGATACCATTCTCAGCGACGCGTCTTGTGGAGCAATGTAGAAGAAAGTTTAATTTGCCAAATGTACTTTTTCACATATTTGTTTATAAATTTATTTTGTTATTAAAATGATAATTCTTATCATAGTTTTTCAATTGATAATTTTGTATTTTTACTATTTTTTTTCGTATATTTGAAATAATATGAAAATAAAATATAAATGTACTTGTATAACTTCAATTAAAATACAATAATAATTAAAATAACATTCGAGATAATACTTTATTGAAAGAACTTTACTTGTATAACCTTTATTTATTAGTACGAGGTGTCCCAAAAGAAAGTTTCTTTTTAATATAGCCATATAAATAAAAGAGAGAAGTCCATCAAAAAAACCATCATCCATCAATAATTATTTATTGCAATACACATTTTAGGAAATTACTTTTAGAAGTAACGTTGTCCAGATGTAAACCTTCATGTTCGCGGTACTCATCTAAAAAAACAGCAAAATTCCGGCTCGGCACATAATCTCTGGAATTGCTTCCATTTCGTGTCGGATATTTTCTTTTACTACATCAAAAAACTCGGTTTATTGATTTAAACTTTTTATTTTAGATAGCCCAACAAGAAAAAAATGTAGAGCTCAAATCAGGACTACGCTGAGGCCAATGTATATCAAAACCCCTGGAGATATTTTTTTTTTAAATATCACGAACTCGTGGCAGAGACGTATTGGAAGTGTGTGACATTTCTCCATCCTGCTGAAACCATGTTCTTTGATTATAACCAGCAAAGTTTGGCAGTTCAGGTACCAAAAATCCCAACATTTCTTCATAACCCTTCAAATTGACGGTAACAGCGCGTCCCCTGTCGTCTTCAAAAAAACTACGGGCCGATTATTCCTCACGGTGACATTGCAGCCCATGCAGTGGCTTTAGGCGAATGTAGGGGTTTTTGATGCTTGTTTTTAGAGTTTATTGCATTCCAGTAATATTCTCATTCTGCTCATTTACATGACCGTTGCGATGAAAATGAGCGTGAAATCATTGTTTTTGTAAAATTCTCGGACACACAACGGATGGTATGCTCTGGAGAAATGCCGACTAAATTCCTAAATGTAGCGCTATCGATTGGCATGCGCCACGCTCCCCCCACCTCACAGTTGTTGCGTGTGCGCAGTGAGCCAGAGAAATTAAAACTTTCTTATGGGACCTTGTATATTGGCGGAAGTTGCTCGTGCGCCTTCGTTAATATATTACATTACGGCTTGAAATATACAGTTTACTTTGACAGTTTTTACATTCCACTCTTTGTGCCTACCTCCTTTTCTTTTTCCCTCCCACTATATTTCTCTTTCTATTCCTTAGTGATTTTATAATGACATGTCTTCAAGATTAAAAAAGCACTATTCACTCCTACAATCGTTAAAAATAGAATCAGGTCCGCGTTCCCCAGGTGCAAAAAGACTTTTACACCTGGGAGACAAAATATTACGACCCCCATACTGTCTTTCTGTGACTCCCGTTTTATGCATGAAAATATTGGTACTGTCTATCTCCATGACCAATTATGGAGATATGTTGAAACACGAAGCGACATGTTTTTGCATAATAATGCGCTAGTTGATCAGTCTCATTCTGCTTTATACAAATTGACAATATTACATTTTTTTTCATCCATGTTTTATATTCTAAAAATTTAGCCCCATCTTATTATTTCTTTTTATAATTTCAAATATAATTGAATACATAAAAATGTACGACAACCAGCTTGTAATTGAAGATGTGGTGTGGCAATTTGCAAACCCGGAAAATATTTGTTTTTTCTCTAATGGATTCGAATTACTTTTTAATCGACGCATCTAATGTACAAAGATGAAAGGCGATGTGAATAAAATGATGGAAAAAGGCATGGGAAATTCTACATTAATTAGTTTCACAATACTGGTTTTATAAAATACCATTTTATTGTTTACTGTATTATGCTGTATTTCGTATTTCGTACTGCACTAAATAACTTTGAGTTGACTAGTGTCAAGACTTTTTATTCGAAAAACTTTATATAATTGAAGAAGAGTATGGAATATTGGTTTCAATTGGCGAATTCAGTTACAAATGGTTTTGTGTCTCAATGTCATAATTTTTTATGATTTATCAGAAACATTGTATAGAATTTTGAATATTATTTATTTAAACGTGGTCGACAAACATTGAATATGAAGTACCTAGTAGATATCCAAAAGGTGTCGTATTACTAGAAATTAGTAATAATTGTCTTTATGGTTTTAGAGAAGAGCAGACTAAAAGTTTGAGGCAATTCTCCAACTCTCTTACAGACTTGTATGCATATCATATCGATCTACTTTAAAAATTTTAACAAGCGAATTATAGATGAAAAATATGTGTGCAACATGGATATCGCATTTGCCTTTGGAAATTACTTCTTACTAAGGCCTGATGGGTCAATGTCTTTAGCTATGTCGATCGAAGTTAAAAAATAAAATCGGTTCAATTTCGGATATTTGGCACTCACAACCACGAGTATCAATAATAACCCGTTTTGATTTATCTGTTTTTGTTTTCGAGATATGATTTTTTGAAAGTTGAAAATGTTGTAAAAATTGCATCGTCGATGAGTTTTCTGAGAATATCTCGAAAACCTTACGTCATTCAATTCCTAATCATTTTCTCCATATATCACAGTACTTTCATATAAATTGGGTGAGTTTCGGTTTTCAAAAAATTTTTCTATGGTGTCCCCTTTGAACATTTTTTGATCAAAGTGCAAAACTTTAAAAAATAGAATCGTTTTATTTTCCGATATTTCACGTCCCAAAGCACGCGCATCAATAATCTGGCATCCGTGTTGATTTATCTCTTTCAGTTTTTGAGATATGATTTTGGAATGTCGGAGAAAATCGAACATTTTGCAAAAATTGCATTCACCGAACCGACCAGTTTTCTGCGAATATCTAGAAAACCTTTCGAGATATCAAATGGCGGTATTCACCATTCGATTCCTCGTAATTTTCTGCACCTTGTGGCTTACATTCATAGAAATTGAATGACCTTCGCTTTTCTAATGTTTTCCTATGGCACCCTCTTTAAAAATTTTTCGATCAAATTGCAAAACTTTAAAAAATTAAGTAGCTTTATTTTCAGATATTTGACGTTTTAAACCACCAATAATCAATAATCTGGCACCCGTTTTGATGTATCTATTTTAGTTTTTGAGATATGATTTTTTGAAAGTTGAAAATGTTGTAAAAATGGCATCGTCTATGTGTTTTCTGCGAATATCTCGAAAACCGTACGAGATATCGAACGGCGCTTGTCATCATTCGAAATCTCATAATTTTCTTCCATCTATTAGAGTACTTTCATAGAAATGGGGTGGGTTTTGATTTTCGAAAATGATTTTATTGTATCCCCTTTAAAAATTTTTAACAGAAAATCACATACGCGATAATTTTGGATGTTAAAAGAATAAACTCGGTTTCGGGTGCTAGGCTATATCATTGTAAATGAATAATTTATAAATGCTGTTCGCAATTATCAAAATTAATTGTAGTGCATTTTATTATCTGATTTAATTTATTTTTTCCCTTCTAAATTAAAATTTAATTAAAATATCCCTTCTTGCATCAATGATGTCTCTCATTACATTAACTGACTAACTAACTAATTTGTATCATGTTTGGCAAGACTTATAATTCTGGAGTTATTAATTCAAATATTTCTAATGATTTTTTGTCCAGGAAAAGTATCAATATAAATAAATATCAAAACATTTCTCAATATAAAAATGTTACTTCGTTCGTTAAAACTAGATTTTATTTTAAAATGTTATCATCAATATTATCTCGACCTGAACATTTTTCAGGTAGATAAACCGAGTGTTGATGAAGGAAACAAAAAGTATAAGATAACAGGACGTTAATTTGATACTTCTACTTTCACTAAGTAATAATTTCTTTGATTATATGGTCCCCGATTTCGATCTTGGTACTAAATAGTATTCCGCCCTGCATTTTTAATGCTCTTCCACCTGCCTGTATCTGTCTATATACATTTTGAGGTCCATTTGTTAATATATCAAGGCACTGAAAGATAAGATGGATTTTAGGTTTCAAATGTTTTTAGTTTTGGTATATTGGTTCTGTATTAACTAAAATTGCATAGTCAGTATGGCCCTAAGGGGAAATGATGTTCAAATATATTTCGGTGATCTAGTTCGTTCTTTCTTAAATGGTTAGTTGCTGTATACTTGATTTTATAGCAGGACAATTCGTCAGTAACAGACGAATTAATACTTAAAAAATACCGCAACAAAGTATATTGCTATTATCTGTATTATTGTATTGTAATTATGGTTCAGCATCAATAAAGTCCCTCTAACTTTAGAAAATTTTTATTTAATCAGCAGTAAATTTCTTCCCAAAACTAATAATGAAACTATAGCTCAGACAGCCAAGGAAGTTTCATTTCATTGTATTTAGAAAAAAAACACTATCGGTAAAAATGTCGTTTTGTTATTGACGAATAATGCAACATATATGCGAAAAACTGGACATTAATAGTTTTAAAGAAATGTGCCCAAATGTCTGATTACCTCCCTAATCTGTTATTACTGGATGGGGTACCTGGCTTTTACGGATAATGCATTTTAAATGTAATTTTGACTTGGAGAAAAATGTTGTTACTTGTTTGAAAGATGATGCTCAATGGATGAAATAATACTCAATGTTAATTTACCACTAATCGCATATTTTAATTTGTTTAAAACAACTACAGATCAGCTGAAAGGAGTTTCTACAGATATGGCGAAAAACTAAAAAATATTTAGAAACAGCTGCGAAAAGAAATCCTGGATATTTGCAAGTAAAAGATATTGTTGAAGTACTTGAAAAACAAGAAGACAACATGTACGGGGTAGTTCAAAGAATTGTTAATGTTTGGTTCCGATGTAGAAAATTTGGTAGGAAGGGTAGAAAGGTGGGATCAGTCCTAAACGATAGTTCGACTCAGGGAAATTTTGCCACCATGTAGAGCGCTACATGGGAGAGGAGCGCTCGTTTTGTATGTGCGAGTATTACCACAGCAACAATTCCACCACTATTGCGTACCATAGACTTTAATATTTTAATTTGCACGAAGTTCAACAATGTCCAAGCCCTCCCAAGGCCGTGTAGTAACGGTAAATTCTCAGCGTTCTGTCGATATGCTTCAAACATTTTTCACTTCTGCTGTTCCACAGTTTGAAGGATACACTGAGAACACTTGGTTCCAACAGGACAGAGCCAGCTGTCACACTTCCAATCTCTCTTTGCCCGTCGTTCAGACGTTTTTTCCGGGAAAGTTGAGAGGAGACATTCAGTGGCCCTCCTGAAACTCGAACCTAACCATCCTGTGATTTTTTATGGAAATATTTTTAATGTCAAGTGTGCCAAAACCGCCCAGCCACTCTGGAAGATCTAAAAAATAATATTCGACAAGAAATCGAAGCCATAACTGCAGTGCCAAGACAGAAATAGAGCTCATTTAGACAATGTAATTTTTAAAACATGAATTTCAAAGAATTTTTGTAAATGTTAATGCATTTATTAAAATTGATCAACTTGTTTTTAATTTTATTTCAAAAAGTTAACAAGTCTTTGGACCACCATGTGTGAACCTTTCAGTTATGCTTTAGTTACTAGTTGTGCGGTAGAAAGAAGATTTTTACGGCTGCACGACATTTTAAATTATAATAGAACCAATCTAACAGAAAGTAATTTTGAAACATTATTCATCGTACCATGCAATTCTAACAAAGTATAGTAATGTACAGTTCTCTTTAGACATTTAAAGATTCGGCACTTAATAATTAGAAAATTAGTGAAACAAAAGTTGTTTAATAAGCAGTGACCTTGTCCAAGCTTGGGCAGTAATTCGCTCGCTACCTATTACTACACAATTATTTTCTTTTCTATACTTTCATAAACTAAAAAGAAAGCCGAAACTTCCAAAATTAGGTTCCATTTCTGTATCGTTCAGATTATTGAAGCTTTTAATTTTCTGGGTTTATGAGTGGAAAATGTCGAATATGAAAAGGCTAGATCTGTGATTGTTAAATGTAGTAAAAGTATAATTCCATCTAGTTTATATTTTGTGTATCTGGTGAATTATAGTTTATATTTTTTTCTCTGCGTAAAATATTGCTTATTGTTAATCAATGCTGGTTTTTACGGTAAGGTTCTGCATACATTCAGTATCGTTACACACAATGAAGGCTAGCGTTATAAATCGGAAGTTGTTCAATGTAGATTATACCTCAAAAGCTCCCATTTTCGTATTGTTGGGAAATCAGTTTCGTTTGATAACAGTTTTTTTAATTTATATGGGGTTTAACGATTGGTTATTTGAAAGTATACCAATAATCCTCATTTTTCATTACAAATCACAATCCGGCTATTATGGGTTCGTCCGGTGAATTACAAAACAATTTTAAAGAAGTCAATGTGTTTCAACAAGAATTGTATGACTTGAATAGTCCCTTTCAGGACTAGTTGAGTGCAAGCACGTCCGCCATGTTAATGGGGCGTTAATATGAAAGTTTCGTGCACTTTTTATAAATATGGCTAGATAACAAGGATCATTATCACCCTTATTATCACCCTTATTATCAGCGCAACTAAATGAAAAATTAATTAATGGTGCTTTGTTAGTGAATTCCACAATAGAAGCACATAATTGTATTGAATTACAATGATAGTTAAAATGCAACGGTGGCCCCCAACGTGGAAATAAAGCAGAACTTGTTGAAATGTTAGGATAACAATTATATTCATATTAGTTTTATATTTATCGCATTTACAACTTTATATCTATTATATTTCTCAAGGGATATAAAGTATACCATACCATACATCCCGAAAATACCGCCAAAGGTGGAAGCGCCATCGTAATTAAGGAATCAATCAAGCATCACCAAGAAATGGGATATAAAACAGAACAGTTTCAAGCTGCCTCTGTAAACATTAAAACTAAAATATATGAGATCATAGTCTCCGCAGTTTACTGTCCGCCTAGACATGCTCTGAAAAAACAACAATATTTAGACTTTCTAAATAGTCACGGATATAGGTTTATCATTGGAGGTGATATCAATGCCAAACACGTTCAGTGGGGATCCAGGTTAACCAATACAAAAGGAAAAGAACTACTACAAGCAATTAACCAACTAAAATGTGAAACAATGTCAACTGGTAAGCCAACATATTGGCCTACAGACCCCAATAAAATACCAGATCTACTTGATTTTTTCATAACTAGAAATGTGTCTGTAAGCTATATGCATGTGGACGAGGCATGGGATATCAACTCTGATCACTCTCCCATTCTTCTGATCTTAAGTGATAGCATCATACAGAAGGAAACTCCTCCTATATTGACAAATCGACTGACTGACTGGCAGAGTTTTAAACTTCAACTTGAAGAAACGGTAGACTTGAGAGTCCACTTAAGAAATGAAGAACAACTCGACAATGAAGCGGAAACATTTTTAAACGTTATCCAAAGGGTTGCATGGGATAACACACCTAATATTACTCCTAGAACCAAAGGCAATAACTACCCCAGAGAAATAAAAGAACTCATAACCGAAAAAAGAAGGCTTAGAAGAATATGGCATCAATCTAGATCGCCAGCAGATAAAACTAGATTAAATAATGCAACAAAGCAACTGAAAAGGGATATACAAAAAAATAAAAATTATACTATAAGTAACTACCTAAGTGAACTGTCAAATGAGAGTAAAACTGACTATTCACTATGGAAAGCTACCAAAACACTAAAAAGACCAATCCTGCAGAATCCACCAATTAAAAATGCAGATGGAACATGGGCAAAAAGCAATTTACAAAAAGCTAACAGATATTCTGAATATTTAGAAGGGACTTTCCAGCCAAATGAAGGTGAAAACATACTTGACTGGGAAAATCTTGCCCAAGAAGAAAGTGACATAAGACCTGTTACCCCAAAAGAAATTGCATCAGAAATTGAAGAAAACATCAACACAAAAAAAGCCCCAGGGTTTGACTTAATCACGGGAGAAGTCATGAAAAAGCTTCCTCGTAAAGCTATAGTAAAACTTACATATCTTATAAATGCATCTTTTAGATTAAAGTATGTACCTAAGATATGGAAAGTAGCAGAAATGATAATGATCCCAAAACCCGGAAAACCACCGAATGAAGTTTCATCTTATAGGCCAATCTCCTTGCTACCTGTTATTTCAAAACTGTTTGAAAAAATATTCCTTAAAAGATTGAAGCCAATCATTAAAGACAAAACCATAATTCCAGACCATCAGTTTGGATTTAGAGAAAGCCACTCAACTATAGACCAGGTCCATAGGATAACAAATATAATTGAAAAATCACTGGAAGAAAAAAAAAATTGTTCTACCGTATTTCTCGATGTGGCCCAAGCCTTCGATAAAGTGTGGCATGAGGGCCTCAACTACAAATTAAATAAGCTTTTGCCTAAACAGTTTGCGCAATTATTAAAGTCTTATATCTCAGATAGATATTTCAGAGTTAAACAGGAAGATGCATACTCTGAACTAAAAAATATTAAAGCAGGAGTACCGCAAGGTAGTATATTGGGACCAGTCCTTTACCTATTATATACCAGTGATATTCCTGAATTAGACCCAGACACGATAGCAACATTTGCTGACGATACTGCTATTATGGCTGTAGGCGTAGACCACGAAGAAGCAGCAATAAACCTGCAAACCTCAGTTAATAAAATTAACAACTGGACTAAGCAATGGCGAATCAAATTAAATGAGTCTAAATCCGCCCATATTAATTTCACGAACAAAAGAAATCAACATATCCCCGTTAGTATAAATAATATCCAAGTACCATATGCTAATACAGCAAAATATTTGGGTATAACATTAGATGCCAAGCTACGCTGGAGGGCTCATGTCAAAAAGAAAAAAGAAGAACTTGACATCAAATTTAGAAAAATGTATTGGCTGCTTGGACGAAATTCCCCTCTGTCAGTCTACAACAAAGTACTCTTGTACAAACAAATTCTAAAGCCCGTATGGACATATGGCATCCAGCTGTGGGGTTGTGCCAAAAAGAACAACTTGGAAATAATCCAGCGATTCCAAAACAAAGTACTAAGGAACATTGCAAATGCCCCTTGGTATTTCAGAAACAGTGACCTCCATAGGGACTTGGAAATGGACACCGTTACCCAGACCATTAGCAGATTTGCCCAGAGTCACGAGCAGCGACTTCTTCAGCACGTCAATGTCGAGGCCACCCAGCTCCTTGATAATGCAAGTCAAATCAGAAGACTTAAGAGGACCAAACCCTTTGAGTTGGTTTGAACGTTTGTGTTAGTAAAAAAGCAGAGCATAGTGCTGGTGTATACGTTAATATTGGTGCAATTAAGTTATTGGATTTAATTTAAGGGATACTAGTGAGTAAGTTCTTAAAATCACCTTTTCTTTTGTAGTAACTTAGGTTTGTACAACATTACTCATTGATCAACTTTGGTCAGATTGTAATTTTGGAAAACTTCCTCAGGGATGTTTTATAAATAAAAAAAAAATATCTATATATTTAATTTTATTTTTATAACATTACGTTTATTTCTATTTTGAATTTGCAGCATATTGTAATTTTTATTTCTTTTAATACTTTTATACTCTACCATAGGAGAATTTTTTTTAAATAATTTTAAATAATCAACTTGCGCCATTAGTTTATTTATATTTTTCAGCCAAACAGGCCCTTGCTACTTTTACCTACAATAAACATTCATCATTTGAGGTTATAGCATGAGCTGTTACATTATCATTTAAATGGACTAAAAGTACCTAATACATGATTTTTTCTACACAACTGGTGAGGTCAGGATGTGTTGCTGGACCACTTTCTCCTTTGAAATGAAGTGAACGAATATACGTATCTTTGTTAATATGATCAATCAGTTGGAATCGACTATCACCTCGTCCACATTTCTTAACTCACAAATCACATTTAGCACACTTTGGAGAAATTTTGATATGTTTTTATTTGGTTGATTTGATAAGTTTTTGACGATATTTAAGACAAGCGTTTGGAAAACTAATAAAATAATATAAATGCTCCGAATTTGATTTATTACACGTATCGCTGCAACATATCCCATAATAACAACGTTTTTTTGCTGCTTTTGTTACTGATAACATTTATTTTTGTTAAAATGCTTGTATTAATATTTTACTTTAAGCATATAACAATTACATATCTACAGTCTATATTTAATTTAATTTAATTTTTAATTACAGTCTATATTACTAATAGTGAATTAACAATTAAATATGTTTTCTTTAATTACATTGAAAACATAATATTCACAGCATATACACGCATAAAGTGCCCGAAAAATATGGCGGAAATTGAGGCTTGGGCACAAAAAATTTTCAACTATGACTATTGCGCGTCATTTCTTTAAGCTTAATTTCTCTGTCAATCAACCTGAAGTTTATATTTGTCAAATGTCATATAAACTTATCATACGACGCTACACAATTTCAAAACACGTATAAATAGTGGAATCTTATTACGAAAAAAATCAATTTCGAATTCTATTTTCAAAAGTCGTATTTTTGTTTGCAAAATCACTGCTAACTCTAGAACATCAGTCACAACATAATTAACAAGTTCGGATACCAAACGTCGAAAATATATATTCATCCCGTTCGTTATAAAATAAAATCCCAATAAATGAGAGTGTTTCGAATTTTTAATAAATTTACTTGAGGATGGTTGCGGCATTTTCTTGATGAAAATTCATACCAAATTGTATATATAAATGATTATTAAATAAATTTGTTTACGGGGAAAGACAATAAATCAGCCGTCTACTAAACAAATTGGCTCGTGCAATAAATTTTATATAGGACAAACTATAAATAATAAAATGGACTCGACATACGTCGAACATCTTATTAAAGAAAAACATACATTTAATAATGATTTTAAAATCTTACACATAGAAAATAAGGGTACCAAACCGAATTTACTAGAATGTTTGGAAATAAACCGTCATAATTAGCCATATGTTCTGAACCACCAACACCATTTGATACACTTCAACCATTTTCCGCTATTACATAAGTTGGAAAAAAACAGTCTGAATAAAAGTTATGGGAATTCCCAGAAAAAAAACATGTAAAATTACTTGATTACTATAGTACCTACTATTTGTCACAATACAATATCATTCTTTGTTAACCATATGAAGAAGTTACAGTGTAACAAAACACGTTATGTTTTAGAAAAAAATATAAGTGGAAATTAGACAACTTTGTTTTATTTATACAATAAATTTAATTCGCCGAGGTTTCCAACAATTAGCTTCTTCCACTGCCAAATTATGAAATTGACGCATGTTGACGAAATACTTAGGCCTACAGGTTACACGATATAATTGATTTAAGAACTAATGAGCGGTATCGAGGTTTCCTAAGAGAGCGGTTTTTCCTAAGAGCTACGGTTTCCTAAGAGAGCGGCGCCGTTATCTAGCGGTCGTAATATGCCATTGGTTTCCTAGAGTGCATTGGTTATGAGCTTAACGTCAAATAACGGTACGGGCCTATGCATGATGGCGGTCATGGAACGGTTCTTCCCATACAGCGGTTACCATTTTAAAATAGAAAATGAGTTCACACAGTACAAACGTAATTTGGACCAGTAAAGATGACTAAATATTAATTGATGTTGGAAGAAATAATGAAGCTATATATAATGTGAAGGCAAAGACTATAAAAAAGCCCACTTAAAACAAAAAATTAGAAATGCACCCTGTGTGGGACGATGTCTAAATATCTCAGTCTCCCCCCAGACTAGTTTTCGACCTTCTATAACTCCTTATCTTCCCGATATAGTAATAATGCTATGTCTAGATTATCCATTCTCCACAGCAATATGCTCACTATCCACTGGCCGTCTTTTTTTGACATCCCTGGTCACCGTTCTTACTGCCGTTTTCTCGTGTCCGCCGCATCACAACATATCAAGGCTGCTAGATAACGGCACTGCTTTCCTAGGAAACCGCAGCTTAAGTTTGCGAACTGGATCTTGGAAAATGTTTACCAAAAATTGAATTTGGTGATGACGTGTATTTTCATGTTCGATGCTAGATTAATAATCAAAACTATTCTATTTGAGTCTGACAATATCCATAACAGATTCAGGACAAGCCAATACACCTGAAACATCTTACTGTTTGATGCGAATTTTGTATTGAAAGCATTATTAAGCCGAAAGTTTTTGAATTTAACAATGGAAAGTCAATTTCAATTAATGGCGTACATTATGGAGATACATTAATAGATTTTTTTAGACTGAAATGAAATTTACGGACTTGATCGGTTCTTATTCTTAACGATACGTTATTATGTGCAATACAAATGATGAAATAATTAATATTTTTCTGCTCAAACTGTTCAGGTCATGTAAATTCTAGAAATAAAACTACAACTTGACCAGGAAGATGGTATTATTTGACATATATTTAACCACCTGGTTTAGTGTTATATTTCTTGAAAGCATGTGTTGATAATTGAACAATTTATGAGCGCAAAGCTAGAATCCAAACCATTACAACTAATATAAACCCAAGACAATGTAAAATTTATGAACACTTTTCAGAAAAAAATCATTGGGTGTAAAAAGCCGATTATAATGTCGAAAGGCGATGTACATAATTTTAGATACTCGATACATAAGTTTCATAACTCTAGTTTTATCAAATTAAAGCAATAAAGTTTATGAATTTATCCCAATTTGTTGTTTAATTTATATTTAATAGCAAATCGAGCAGCTCTTGTTTAACACATCCGTTATTAACACTAAATAGAATGTGAAGGTATATGAAGTCATATTAATAACTATTAAGACATGTTGAGCTATCATATAATTTCATAGTACTTATTGGTGGATGTCCGTCTACGCCTTTGCACAAATGTTCAAAAGCTAAGAGGTCTGTAAATAGTTGATCTGTGGTTAGTTTAATATATGCAGATAGTTGAGCGTCGAGGTCTACGTCACCTTTAATAAAGTTTATAAACCATTTTCACCCTGATTTATGATTTAAGCCAACAGTGTTGCCAGATCGAATGCTACGCCACCAATTTCATAATATTATTTCCATATCTTGTATATATATTTTTTTCAGCTTATTATATAGCTTATATTACGTTCAGCTTGAGCTCAACCGGTCTTGGGAGACGCTTGCTGGCGCTTTGGATGGCGGATGGGGGAACCACAAAGCACCTACGTGGAGTGCTGGTGTGGTTTTTTAATTTTTAATATCTTTCTTCATGAGCCCACTTCATCATTATATATATATATATATATATATATATATATATATATATATATATATATATATATATATATATATATATAGACTTTTGTTTGTTGCTTGACCGGGAAGGAGCCCCACCTATCCCTTCAACTGGATACATATGTTTCGTCTCTCGAGGTTTAGACTCTTCAGGGCGCCGACATATACCATACCATCAAGAATAGGGAGACCCTATCCACAGCCAACAACCCATGTTTTTCGCCGACCTCCCGTCGGATGGCGTATATATGAAGTGTTAGATTTTCTTGGACTGCGTCCAGTGAGACAGCAGTCGTTGAGTGTCATCAGACACCCAACCGTTGGGTTCCACAAGCTCATGTGGAACACACAACAACCTGCGTCTCCGCCTAAGTGAACACTTTTGTTGGTTGCTTGACCGGGAAGGTCAACATCATCTAACACTACATATATACGCCATCCGACGGGAGGTCGACGAAAAACATGGGTTGTTGGCTGTGGATAGGGTCTCCCTATTCTTGATGGTATGGTATATGTCGGCGCCCTGAAGAGTCTAGACCTCGAGAGACGAAACATATGTCATCCAGTTGAAGAGATAGGTGGGGCTCCTTCCCGGTCAAGCAACCAACAAAAGTGTTCATTTAGGCGGAGACGCAGGTTGTTGTGTGTTCCACATGAGATTGTGGAACCCAACGGTTGGGTGTCTGATGACACTCAACTACTGCTGTCTCACTGGACGCAGTCCAAGAAAATCTAACACTACATATATATATATATATATATATATATATATATATATATATATATATATATATATATATATATATATATATATATATATATATATATATGCAGTGAACATATGCATTAATATGTTTACTTTTTACACCTTTTTATAGTAATTTTGATATATTTGATAATTTTATAGTACCACTTTTTATAGTAATTTTGATATTGAGCAAAAACGGATAAACACTTGCTGTTTTGTTACTCAAAGTCACGTTAGCACTTTACGCTTTAACCCACATACAAAAACGCGGCTACTTTACTTCTATTTGAAGAATGTGTTTGTTGTTGAGATCTACAGATGGACAGGTGTCTTTACGTGCAGTAAATGTTACATGTGCTGATTTTCTCTGGTTTGGTTTTATTTTCCATTTTTTAACCAGTTCTGGACTTGCTACAAATTATTTGGTAGAACATTTTGACGCTTTAATTGGATTATGATTGCTGTATCACCAACAAATGGGACTGTTGTTACACCATATGACATTGGAATTCTGTATTATGTAACAAGTACAAGACAGAACCTAACCCACTTCCCAGTATCCTGTGGGACTCCAGCTTATCCATATAGACTCCTGCTTGTAGTTTCACTTTCATATTTTACGTGATCTGATATTAATACAATAAAGTGGCTTCCTTTTCAATTTATACAACTTTTTAAGTCAAGTTATCTCAAAGGCCTACCTAATGCCCAGAAGAGCGCACAGAGACATCCGCTTACCTAAAAATCTTAATAACTCTGTTTACGAAAATATATAAAGGTTAGGGCAGGTACATGCTACCATTTTGTTTGGAGCCATGTTTTTCATGATATTTGTGAGTTTAAGTTTTGCTGTTGTGTAGTGCAGACGTGTAAATTGTATTATAGGCATTGTATTAACATTCTAACTCTACGTGAATTTAGTCGATACTTATAAAACTACAATTTATCGTTTATTCCAGCAATGCCAATAATTCAAAACAGTTGAGAATAGGCCCCGAATCAGAGGTCAAAGAACAATGCGAAGCGCTGAAAATATTTCATATGTGAAGCAAGGCGTAAAGAAGTCTCCAGAAAAGACGACGAGGTATACAATTGAGAATTTCTCCGTGCAGTTTACACCTTTTGAGAAGTGATTTTCAGATCTTTCCCCATGCCCCAATAATAAGCGATTAGAATAATGTAATGCCCTTATAAATCACTTTAAAATGACAATTTTCATGCAAAATTGATTCGACGACTCTGGATTATATTTCATGCCGGTTTTTCAAGGAAAAAATTTACATAAATAGCCCCAATCATACAGCAACTCAAGGACAACATCAGAGCTATAGTTGCACTAATCTAGATATTTTTATTTAGCAGTGTTGCTAATGGCTCATTTAATTGACATCATTTTCAAAAATTAATTCACACAAAGGACGAAATAATTATATTATAGAAAAATATGTAACTTATTTTTTTTTTAAAGTAATAAATAATTTAAATGGTAGCGTGACATTTGCTCAAGACATTATTTGTTGGATTGTTGAGTGCTGCTATCTCAATCTGAATTGGGATTAAATCTGAATGGATGCATGTTTCTAAAATATGTATTAGGTCTTATAAGTAATATTCACCAATTTGATTTCTAAACTAGGTGGTGCAGAGGAGACTTTTGTTTTTTTTTTGCACGGCTATTATTTTGTAAAGAGAGGGGTGATGACTCGCCGCGCCGCCAACGGACAGCCTAGCTAATACAGTTTTAGCCATAGGACCGTGGACCGTAGGGCAGGTACATGCTACCATTTTGTTTTGAGCCATGTTTTTCATGATATTTGTGAGTTTAAGTTTTGCTGTTGTGTAGTGCAGACGTGTAAATTGTATTATAGGCATTGTATTAACATTCTAACTCTACGTGAATTTAGTCGATACTTATAAAACTACAATTTATCGTTTATTCCAGCAATGCCAATAATTCAAAACAGTTGAGAATAGGCCCCGAATCAGAGGTCAAAGAACAATGCGAAGCGCTGAAAATATTTCATATGTGAAGCAAGGCGTAAAGAAGTCTCCAGAAAAGACGACGAGGTATACAATTGAGAATTTCTCCGTGCAGTTTACACCTTTTGAGAAGTGATTTTCAGATCTTTCCCCATGCCCCAATAATAAGCGATTAGAATAATGTAATGCCCTTATAAATCACTTTAAAATGACAATTTTCATGCAAAATTGATTCGACGACTCTGGATTATATTTCATGCCGGTTTTTCAAGGAAAAAATTTACATAAATAGCCCCAATCATACAGCAACTCAAGGACAACATCAGAGCTATAGTTGCACTAATCTAGATATTTTTATTTAGCAGTGTTGCTAATGGCTCATTTAATTGACATCATTTTCAAAAATTAATTCACACAAAGGACGAAATAATTATATTATAGAAAAATATGTAACTTATTTTTTTTTTAAAGTAATAAATAATTTAAATGGTAGCGTGACATTTGCTCAAGACATTATTTGTTGGATTGTTGAGTGCTGCTATCTCAATCTGAATTGGGATTAAATCTGAATGGATGCATGTTTCTAAAATATGTATTAGGTCTTATAAGTAATATTCACCAATTTGATTTCTAAACTAGGTGGTGCAGAGGAGACTTTTGTTTTTTTTTTGCACGGCTATTATTTTGTAAAGAGAGGGGTGATGACTCGCCGCGCCGCCAACGGACAGCCTAGCTAATACAGTTTTAGCCATAGGACCGTGGACCTTGGAGTATCGTGTTTTTGTCGTCGAACAGTTTTTTAGAAAGCGTGATTCTGTTGTTATTATAGGATAGTTCAATGTTGAACGTCGTCGGCCAATTCCATATCGAAACACAATACTCCTATGGGTTGAAGCGTTTCGAACTACCTTTCTCGTGCTGTTAGGACACCAAATAACGTTGAAACAGTGAAAAGAGCGATTCTTATTAGTCCTTAGCGTCCCACTACGCACAAAACTTCAGCTCTGGATATGTCCCGTGGATCGCTACAACGCATTCTGCATAACGTCTGCATGAAATGTCATTCCAACAAAATAATGATTGTGCAAGAGCTGACCGAAAGAAATTTTACACAGCATAGAGAGTTTTGTTGAGCCATTTTTGCTGATGACCCTGATGCCGTGATAATGATGAGGGACGAAGTACATTTTCATTTAAATGGATATGCAAACAAGCAAAACTGTAGGTACTGTGGTTATAGTGATAAAGTGACAGTGGCGTGCGGAATTTCAAAATTAGGGATCGTTAGTCCTTACTTTTGTGAAGAGAAGGAAAGAACAGTAACAATGACTTCAGTACGTTATGCTGACATGTTACACAATTTTCTGTTACAACTTAAACAGCGACAAATAAACATGGGAGAACTGTGGTTCAAACAAGACGGTGCCGCAGCTCACAAGGCGAAAACATTAATGGAATGAGTTCGAAAAATATGGCCTGAACCCCCGTTGATCTCCCGTTTCGGCGATGTTTCTTGGCCCCCACGCTCTCCAGACTTGTCCGCATTTTTTTGTGGGGTTATCTTAAGTCTAGAGTGTACGCCAACAAACCGCGGATAATACTGGAACGGAAAGTTGCTAATTGATCAGGAAATCGCAATTGTACCAGAAGAAATGATTTTGAAAATGATGCACAACTGCACAAGAGAGAGCTTGCAAATGAATGACCGCGAAGAAGAGTGATACTTGTCTGACATTATTTTCCACCATTAATTTAAAAGTGCACTACTGTTACTTCATTTAGCTGTAATTAAAAAATATATATATTTTAAAAATAAACAATGTTATACTTAGGGGAAAAACGGCATTTCGTCTGCGTCACTCTGTATTAATAAATTAAAAGCCAACTGAATCTAAAAAGGGACGATATTATATATAAAAACTATAAATCATTGTGTACAATAAGTAAAATGAAAATTTACTAGGTCATAAAATTAATATTATTAATAAGTTGTTTAAAACAATTCGCAATGAAAAGGTTATAGGAATCACAATGTAAGTGCAAATCATTTCGAAAAAAATAGTCTTTCGCAGAAACAATACATTACTGAATGGAAATAAATTTTAATAAGTTTATTAAATTTAATACATTTTCATTGTGTTGTTCGGTTGGTTTTTTTGTTATAATACAACAATAGTTTATTGTCTAAAATAAAGCCTTTGTCAGTCAATATTTTAATTATGAAAATTGTTACTGAACGGTCTGAATAACATTTCCAAGTTCCCCTTAAAAAAAACGCAACAATACCATTGTATTCATTTATGTTCTGGTGATGGACTTTTTTTAGCTCGATATTCCATTGCGTAAACTTATTTGAAATCAGCTACGAGCAAATACCCATTCTATGGCTGGAAATTAAATTCATGTAAATCATCATCACGATTTTAATTGAATGTTGGTGTTTAATCTAACGCTGTAAAGTAACTTAGAACAAAAACTGTTATTCCTTGTACATAATAGGCAGGATTGAAACAATTGCAGTATTACTGATAAAAAATCTCATTTCTGTCTACATGCAGCAAAAAGTACTTGAGTTTTCTCGACATTTCATTTCGACGAGATCGCGCAGGTAATTTTCAAGTGTTTGGTTGTAGGCTGGAACACTTCAAAGTACGATCTTGTCGAAACCTCGCGAAAACCCAAATACTTTCAGTACATGAAAGGCATTTTTATCAAAATTTTTGGAGTTGCTACGGAAAGATACCTATTCATTTACAAACATATGTGTGTATAGTGGCTACATTATTTTACAAACATCAACATCAATATTAGTCTGCCTTAAACTCACGTTAGTATCAGTAGTTAATAGAATGAACATTCTGTTAATGATCTAAATACAGCTTGTTATTAACTAAAAGTCGTTCTATGTGAAAATTTGCTACCCTTTGTTCTTATAATACGTATCGTAGTTAAATAATAATATACCTACCAGTACAATTTATTATGTGATATTCATATTTAACATAAAACAGAATACCAGTTAAGTTAGACACAAAATGTATATAAACTAAAACATAAAAACCACATTTTTATTATATATATGTTGTTAAAGTATAATATTACTCATGTAATTGCAAGAAAAAATACATTATTTTCCATTTCGTTCCGACACTTACACCGAAAACTTGTTTTTGTTGTCTTTCGATAAGGTTTTCTTGGAAAACTGAATATAAAATATCAGTACGGAGAATATATCAAATAAATCTAGGAAACATATTTCATAACATCTCTAAACGGTTTCGAGTATGGCTTAAAATTTACGGTAAGATTCAAGAAAATGTCATATTTTTGGAAAAGTTGCTGGTTACTCTAATATAAACATAACTTTTAAACTGGTTATAACAGTAAAATTTTGCTAGTTCATTATTAAAATCAGTTTGTGTTACGAAGAAATATTTTGGAAATATTTACAACGACAATATACACAACTTGTGCTCGCCAACGCGACACCATTTCACCAAAACTGTTCAATACTCTACTTCAATACATGTGCGGCATAGGAGTGAACATAAACGGTAAAAACCTCAACCACTGACCGATGACCTAGTTCTAATAGTTGACCACCTGGATGATATTTTTGTGACGCTAAAAGATGTCAACGTCTCAAGTCTCCAAGAAAGTGGGACTCAAAATCAGCTTCACAAAAATTCAAATTTGATAAACCCTATTATAACATCAGACAATAGAAAACTACATATTTTAAATACTTAGGGGACACGAGAAGAGTAACAGCAGAGACAATCAGACTCGTGAAATCTCTAGAAGAATCAGACTTGCGTGGGCTGCTTTCGAAAATCTGAGATATACACTAGTCAGAGTTGCCGATTTGTTTGAGCAGAAAAATTTTCGACTAGTTTGTGTCGTCCCAGTTCTCATATATGGTGCAGATACTTCAACAATGACAAAAGACAATTAGAAAAATACGGGTGATCCAACTAGCAATAGAACCGATAATGCAGGGACTTTCTCTCAGAGATCGAATTCCAAATACAGAAATACGCAAATGAACGAAAGTGATTAATGCCATAGAAAGAATAGCGATGTTGAAGTGGAACTAGGCAGGCCATGATGCAAAAGCGGTTGATGACAGGTGGACAAAACGATTCCTCTAATGGAAACCAAGATCACAACCCATCTGAAACAAAGGACGTCCCCTTACGAGATGGACTGATGACCTAAAACGCATCATAACAAACTTAATGCATGCTAATAGGAACGAACACACTGGCAGCTCTTAGGGGCGGCCTACGTCCAGCAGTGGACGTCAATAGGCTGATAATGGATACACAACTTAACTTTTGTTTTAATTAGTTGTTGAATTCTAACAATATTTACTGCAGTTACGTTAGAGCATGATTCAGAGAAAAATTATCATCATGTTCTAAACTACTATCTGTTTTAAAATCAACGCACAAAATATATCAATTCTTATATTTGAATCCCTGCTGTGATACACTAAACTCAAAGATATTTATCACAAAACACCATATCACTTGTTTCTAATTAATTGTCTTGCGTTTTGCTGACCATGTTAAAATCATCAGGAGGTGATCCAATCTAATTCTAAAACTGAACTATATTTTATTTATATGAAATATGTTTGAAGCGTGTAAAAATTATGATCTTTATACTTCAACAAATATTAAGTTCTAATATTCATATTATGCCCATGCTGGAATGCATGTTTGGTAATACTACTGTATTTTGAGCTTTACCTACGAGGAACAATGGCAGATCGACTTGAATATTTAAATGCTGCCTATAAAAGATTACGTTTTTGAAATAACGTCCAAAACAGGAAGTTTTTTACCTCATGAATTAGTATACCCAAGGCAGAAATTTTGCGGGGCTAGAATTCTAGAAAGTAATGTCGTAATGAAAAATATGAACGAAATATGAGAATATAATCACTTTCATTTACCTCGAGAGTATATCAAATATAACTTGGAATTTTTCACTCTTGTCTGATAAACTAACCGAAGTTAAACAAAATTTAACACATGCAAGAGGCTAATGATGGAACTTGCTGCCTCATTAAACTTATGAAGCGATATTTATTTTTTGTTATTAAGAGCCATTAGTAGACATAAGATGTACCCATATATTAACGTTTTCTTTTAAGAATTCGCACCAAAAAACCCATCACATCGAATATTATGTTAGCGCAGAAAATTTTAACAAACAGAGAAGTTGTAAAAAACGATGTAACCCGGTCATTTGACCGAATGTATGAGAGAGAGCGAGAAATCAGATACTTTTTAAATGTATATTGTTTTTTTGATCGAGAATCGATTTATATTTCGACGTAATCTCATCTCATATTAGCTCGATACACTTCGCCCATCCAATTCCATTCCAACTTTTTTCTCATCTCATCTCATAATCCATAGTCCTCTTTTACCCGTAGATATCGAGGTTACCTATATTCGGTTTCCGCACCGATAACACTCTGGGTTTTAACCGCGCCCGACGTCGCTTAACTTATTATGAAATGTTATAAAACGTCAGCAGGTTGTAACATCCTTGTTGAATTAGGCTAAAGACAAATGAAAATTATTTCTAATTCTCTACAAAGAGTGCTGACTTCTAAAGTGACATGACTGCTATGACTACCAACAAATAAAATAACAAGCAATGCTATTTTTTCTATTATAAGATAAGGATGGAAAATATTTTTCAAATATTTACAAAACAATTCTGCACTCATCCAGCCACTCGCTATTAGAACGATTCCCCAGTCATCGGGTACAGATTTTCCAATTGCAGAATGTAGTTTTTTTTTATAAAGAAACCTGTTTTGGAGTGAACAGTTGATGGATTTGTTACTCCACTTGCCCTGAATGTAAATAGTACATGCTCGACGTGGTGCGGTTTTTTTCCTGATTCAAACTTTTTTATGCTGTCCAAAATCTATAGCTCATCGAACTCAGCAAAATAATCGTCTGTTTCGGAGTTGATCTTTTTATTTTATGTGCTATTTCGTTATGTTTGGAAATAGGAAAAAATAGGAGGGGTCAAAATCAGAGAAGAGACAAATGGGCGGAATTCGACGGCGTACAAATGTGGGCGGGTGTATTGTCGTGGTAAACAGCACGTTAGTCGCCAAATGACGAATTTGGTTTGGGAATAAGTGAATTTCGACTAGTAATGTAAGGTAATATCCTCTTGTAATTATTTATTTTTCTTTTTTCAAATAATTGATGAATATAATGCTTTGTGAATCCCGTAAAAAGGGGCTATGATATTTCATCAGCGATCGAGGAAAGTGTCTTCACCTTCTTCGGGTTCGGATAAAACCGACTGTTTTGACTATTTCTGCGTTTCTGCTGTATATTGACGAATTATCGAAACAAAAATTACAGAATTGCAATTTTACATGTCAAGATTCTGCTCTGAAATAGTTATTCATTTCCGTTTTTGGTTCGCAGTAAGCAAAACGCCATGCTTCGCGCGATGTCCAAACTTCTCATGCCAAAACGTTCATGTATGATGTTCCGTATGAAGTCGTCGACATATTTATTATCTCAACTATTACTATAATCTTTGTTCTGTGATCGACCAACACGTTATCATGAATTTTGTTAAGTATTTTTTCAGTAGTGACCTCAACGGAGCATCCTGAGCGTCACTCCAGTTAGTTCCAGTAAATAGAAACTTCATAAACCACCTGTAAAACGTGAAATGTTAAGCAACTGAGGTCCATATGACTTTTCCAACTTTCGTTTGGTTTGCGAGATGATTTTTTTACTCAAAAAAATAGTGCTTAATCAAGACGAGAAATTCGCTTTTTTCCATGATAACAAAGACTGTCATAACAAAACTGCGAGTGATATTGGCTTAAAATGTATGAAGCATTATTAGTACTAAAGCTACTTTTCAGAAATACAATCAGGCTTGGAATCGCAACGTCATATACCGGGAAAGCATCTAAGTTTTCGCTCTATCCTCGAATAACAAGAGAAAATATTTGCACATGCAGTTTTTCAACAAGGTATCTTTTTTCAACTAACATAGCTCACATTTAAGAGCTATATTTATTGTTATCTTGGTATTTGCGGAACAAAATAACGACTACTTGTCATTAATAAAAATTGTTTGGTAAGAGACAGGACAGCGGGTATGAATGTTTTTTGTTATTAGTCAAAAAGCATAAAATACGTAAAATACTCATGATCTGTCATTTATATAATAACTTACTTAATCCTTCCTCTTAATAACCGGAGGTGTCGAGGTAAAATAACATTTCATGTGTTATTGAAGTTTCTCCATAATTTACGGTCCTTCGCCAGGTTAACTGCTTCCAGCCATGTTTTGCCTCTTCTTTGGATTGTTTCTATAATACCCTTTTTCCATGTCTTACCGGCCTTCCTCTTTTGTTCTTTCCCATCGCTCTAGCTTCCCAAACTTTCTTAGTTTGTCTGCCTTGATCCATTCCGTTTAGATGATCGAACTATCTCAGTTTTGCCCTTCTATTTTTGAATGAGTGCTGGTATTTCCAAGTTATCCTTGACTATCTTATTCCTGACCTTGTTTATTCTTTTTATTCCCTGTACCTTAGGAAGATATCTCATTTCTGCCGAAGAACTTTCTCATTGAACTCTACTCTTTCGCCGTTCATTCACGATCCAATTTTCGCATCCATATGTTAGTTTGGGGATGTATATCGTTTTATATATTGTTAATTTCATTATTTTTTTTATATATTTTTGTTGTTTAAGAAGCGCCTACTAATCATCAGTCTGTTGTTCAGTTCGTCGTCCTAGTTTCCCCTATTATTAATGATAGTAACTAAGTAGTTATACTTTTCTGTGTGTTTAATTTCCATGTTGTTTAAGGTTATTATTCTCTCCTTAAAATCTTCTTAGTTATTTGTCAATATCATGATCGGTATCTTATTTACATTGATGTGTAATCCAAACTTTTGAGCTGCTTCGTTCTATACTCCTATGTTGAATGTTAATTTTTTCTCAGATTCTGCCATGAGAACTATATCGTCAGTAAATATACACATTTCTACATTAACTGGTTTCATCTTTGTCCATCTCATGAAGTATTTCTTTAATTTATTCTTACGTATTTTGATTATATCATATATTGTGTTTATAAACACTAGCGGACTCAGACTTCCTTATTATCTCACTACTTCCATTGAGGTGAAAGGAACTTTATTATGAGATATAATTTGGTTTGTTGTGGTTTGGTAAATGCTTTTAGTGGCTGCGATAAGATCCTTGTTTATATTTTTCTTTTCTAAGCTGTTCCAGATGGTTTCTCTTTTTATTGAATCAAAAGCTTTTTCCGTGTCTATGAAGCAAAGATATACTGTTCTGTGCTTCTCTTTCGCTTTTTCTACTATCTGTTGAAGGGTGAAAATATGGTCCGGTACAGAATAGTTTAAAACACGCAATTAAAGTTCTTGGTGAAATGGAGGCTCAAACGATTGAAACGGTACTTTAAAATTGAGTCGACAGAATGGGCTACTGCAAATCCATCCGAGGCTGTCATTTAAATAAAATTGTATTCCGTTTTTAATCGGTAAGTGTACTCTCGAAAACAAAGTATAAATCATTTGAAAATGTTTGTTGTATTTTTATTTAATATGCATTTTTAAAACGCACATCTCTACCTTGGCACTCTGAGCAATATTGCTCGACCCACTATTCGTGGATATAAAAGGCCTGTCAGGGAATACAATAAAATACCATCAAATCCCCACCTCCCATTATACATTGACTTGTCTGTTGTCGACCTGCGGAAACTGAAGTCTACATGCCTCCACTGCTGTTAGCAGAATACAGTTAGAGAAACATCCACCTTAATGCTAAACAGAGGGAATTCTGTAATATTTCGGGACCGAATCAGGCGGCTTATGTTATCGACCCAACTGGACCCTTACTAGGAATGAAGCTGTCCCACTATGAGTGGAAACAATCTACAAAATATGAACGTCCCATGGTATATGCCGTGACTCTTTCTACAAATGGGTATATGCCGTGACTCTTTCTACAGTTACAACCAACTACCCAGTAGTTGGTTGTAACTGTGCAGAACCCCGTCAAACCCTTCATCACATTGTGGCTGAGTGCCCCCTTACAGGTGGATAAATCAATGATTTCTTTAAAACCACAAACTCCGCGTTAGATCTCTTCAGTTCTGTATATGTATTGTTGTCTTTTATAATTTTATCTGCATCTGTGTTATATCATAACGTATTTATGAGGGTCGTTCAATATGTCCTTAGAAAATCCAAGAGATGGCGCTGGTAGCATTGGAAATGATTTGTTTTTAGTGAGGATCATTATTCACCAGATAGCTGTCAAAGTCTCAATTATATTCATCACATGGTTTAATTTTTATTGTCAATTAAACAAGAAACTTGTTTATTTAGAAAAAATAAAAAAAGTGAGTTTCGAGTGGTGATGAAACACTATATTTAAAAAGCTTAACACTGAAATAGATCAAAGCTGAGTTGGATGAAGTTTATTGCACGTGTGCTCCTGTGTTTGCAATCGTTTATAATTGGGTAAATGACTTTAAACGTGGCCGTACATCCACAAAGGATGAACATTGTTCGCAACGTCTAGATTTCTTCTTGTTAATAATGGCACGTAATGTAATTTCAAAAAAAGGGGGAGATTGCACACATTGCTAGGATATCGAAAACCACTGATGATTGTTGCTTCCCAACCTTGCTATCTCAAGATGCGCTAAAACCCTTTAAAATATTGCTGAGCTGAAACTTTGAATTCAGCAAGGCAAACCTGAATTTCAACAAAAATATTGTGCCGTGTTATGAATAATGTGCGGTTGATAGATAAAAGTAGAGGGAGGTCACCTTTAGACGTTATGCTGAAGGAAATACATTGTTTTTTTTTCTTCTGCAATAAACAACGTTCAACAATACTGTTGAAAACATTTTATACTATGCATTGTTTTTTAAATAAGTCTCTGCTAGTTAGATGTCTAGATTTATTCTGCTGTATAAAGATGCTTTAAACAAATTACTTATTTTTATTACAATCAAAACTATAAAATATGACACCGCGACTAAACTATCATCGCATCATCAATAAGTTACTGTTAGGGTTTGGTTAAATATTAAAAAAAAAGTACTTATTAAAGGATTTATTAGACTACCATTTTGTTTTAGTGCTATTTTTATCGTGTTATATGTGACAATTTGGGTTTGTCTATTGTGTAGTGCAGATGTGCAAGTTTTATATAGATAAATATACGCTAAAGACACGCAGAATGTAGTGAAATTGTAATTTGCATAAGAAAATTTTTTTAACTGATTTAATTAAGAATTTAATTCAACGCGAATTTGGGCGCAAATATCCTAATCGTCTGGCGTCTCATAAAACGACCTGTATTATTTCCTTAAGCGCTTCTAAGAATTCCGAATAGTTGGGGCGAAACAGAGGGAACATAGGTCCCGCATCTCGCGGGAACATAGGTCTGAATCTCGAGAAAAGTCGATTTGATAACATGGTCTATAATTAGATTTTTTTTCATATAATTTACGCCGGATTTTGAGAACTGACTTGAACATGTTTCCACATAAGATTTAAGTTGTTCATAACTGTTGCCTACAGGGAATAAAAAGCGATTAGAAAACTGTAATGTTATCATAAACCACTTCCATTATATTGACAATTTTCATGCCAAATTCATTTGACGATTCCTGATTATTGTTTATGGGGATTTTTGAAGAAAAAGGTTTACATAAATAAGCCACAAATTTTACGTCAACTCAAGGACAATATTCGGGCTGAAATTGCAGCATTATTATATACCAATATTATTATATACCAACACCAGATATATTGACAAAATTTCTGGAAAATGTGCATTGTTACACAAAGTTGCATTGCTGTTAATAGCTCACATTTGATGATGGCATTGATCACATGACATAATTTTTAAACATTAATTAACCCAAAATTTCAAGATCAAATAAATAAATAGAAATACAAATTATCTTGTTTTTTAAGTTATAAATAATTTAAATGGTGATAATGGCTCCCCTCGTTATTAATGAATATATTGATTTTCATCAGTGATAGTAATATTATCAAACAGGGATAACAACTTCTAATTATCTATTTCATGTATTCATTTATAACCTTAATCTTATTTTTCTTTCCATAGCTTCTTTCACAGAACATTCGATAAAATATTATTACTGAGAATGTCTCAGATGTTACACAAACCAGACACATTTCTGAATCCATTATACGGTTTCTAGTACGGCTTAGAAATTACCGGAAGGTCATAGAAAAAAAAAATATTTCCAAGGATCATTGGATTAGTTCTTTATAAGGACTCGAAATAGGCACACCAAACTACGTCTCCTCATGAATAGCATGCAGTTCGAAAACCGAAACGAAGAAAAAAGAGAGAAAAAGGGACGAAACCCGAACCGAGAGCCGTAGGCGACTCAAAGCTCTGAATTTATGATTGAGGTTTGCGAAAAAGTATAGGATAACAATTGCTTATTTTGCTTGAATGATTGCCGTATAAAATAACTCTTTGCGAAGAATGGCGAATAAAGTAAAAAAAAATCACGAAGAGAACTGGAATTTCAGGTTTTTACATCATTAGGGCGTTGCGGGAATGGAATATATTATATTTTATTGTTGAAGGTGAGGCGAAATTATACGGGAAACTTTTTTAAATACCTGATGATAGTTTTCGTAATCCAAACCGGAATTAATAAATCAATTTTGCTATCTAGCAATTTTTATATCCCACTATTGTATCATATTTTACGCGTCTTAAGAGATTGTAATATTACATTAAAATGTTAATTTTTTTATAATTATGTATGTTACGTTTAATGTCCATCAATATATATTACTCGTAGAATTTTCTACATTACCTAATTAGAATGCAGATTAATAAAGAGAAGGAAATAACGACAGTGACACCTTCTTCTTCTTAGCGTGCTGTCTTCAAACGAAGGTTGGGGACCATCATGATTAACTTCACCCTATCCACAGCTGCATTAAATAACTTGTTGGGTGTACATTTGAACTGTTATCGCAAATTTTGCAGCCGTAACATTCCTGGTCTTCCCACGCTTCTTTTCCCTGCACGATAAGTTTCAATAGTGCGTACAGTTGTCCTCTGTATACCCGAAGTATGTCAATGGATATTCTACGGATTTTTTCGGTGGATATTCTACGTGAAACCTCTTTATTTGCGACTTTCTGTTCTTCGGAGAATTCTTCTGAATAGCCACATTTCAAAAACTTCGAATCTTTTTTTCATGCATTTATTAAGGATGGAAGCTTCTATACCGTAAAGAAGAATGGAGTATATTTACCAGCGAATTATTTAGATTTTCAATTCATTTTATATTTTTTTATTATTTCTATATATTTTATTTTCTTTATGTTATGACACTGGCCGAGGTTGGCGCTTGCATTGGCTACTTGCCGATGGGTTGTCGGTTTTGTATCCTACCTCAAGTCCACACATTAGGAGTGCTATATTTTCAACGCATCGAGACTCTTTCTGATTTGAATTATTAGTGATGTTGACGTAGGCTCAGTTACTTGTGAACTGATGATATGGTAAGTGTGTAGCCAGTGTGTGGATGCGCACTTGTAATGTGTGAAAGAACAGCCAACGTTTGATCAAACTTTGGCCTAATTATGTGGGCCAATGTGTGTCGCCAACTTTATATTATTAATAGGAACTCTATGTACTACTACGCCGGATGTTTCTCTTCGAAGTGATTCCTGAATGATGATCTTTGAATACATATTGAATAGTGTCGGTTAGACGATGCACCATTACCTTGCTTCTCGTTTTTTGTATAGTCTCCTTTTACACTGACTCTAGCTGTTTGATTGATAAAGTCTCTACTATCCTCAAATCTAGCTTATTTATTTGCTTTTCCCTTGGCAGCTCTATCAGTTTGTCATGCCTTACTTTATCGAAGGCTTTTTCATAATCTATGAAGCATGCATGAATTTCTTTATTGACATTAAGGCACTGTTGAACCACTACATTAAAGCTAAAAAGGGCATCCTGAGAACCAAGTCCATTTCTAAACCCAAATTGTGTGTTGTTAAACTCCACTTCCAAACGTCAACTTCCAAGTAACTCATTAAATAGATAGTTAGGTGTTCTTCACACTTTTTTAAGTTTAATTTTTTAGAAATTGCAACAAAAATTGAATTTTACCATTCTGATGGGAATACCTGTGCCATAAATCGAGGTGAAAATGTTTGTTATTATTTGTAATTGGCCTCTTCTCTATAATTTTACTAATTCTATTGATATTGTATATGATTCAAGTGTTTTATTGCTTTTCATACCTTTAAGTACATACTTGATCTCTTCTATTATTATGTCTAGTTTGTCTCCTTCGTCTATTATCATTTGTTTTTGCGACACTTGTTGGTACTCTTCCAAAAGTTGTTATACCATATATATTTCATCTGTGGGACTTGTTTTCGGTATCTAATATTACTTCCCCATCATTCTCTAGTATACTGCATGGCCATCTTCTCATAATTCTTATAATTTCTTTAACTTTTTTGTATGTTAAAGTTGTCGAATCTTTTGCTCAGCTTTTTAATTTCCGCACACTTCTCATTGAGCCACTTTTCTTTTGCTTCTATAATTTTTATTTGGATTGCTTATCTCATCCGTTCTTTGTTTTTCCATCAAGTCAATATTATTCCATCATGTCAATCTACCTAATTTTAGTAATTTCTTACTTGAATTGATTATTATGTTTTTAATAATAGTCCAACTTGCTTCTGGATTTGTTTTTTCTTCAGCAATTGTTTTGGCTAATTTCTAGTTAGTGTAGTTTTACTTACAGATAAAGATAACCTTGAAGGTCGTCCAAAAATAAAGTTTACTAAAAGTAAAATATGTTTAATTAATTTATATTTAAGTTAGAGGTGCTAAGGTTGAACTTAATCAACTATGAGGATTATTCAGAAAATTTATCTACAATTTAACGTGGGCTATAAAACACAATCATTAATTATTGATTAACCCCATTTAACACCCTTGACGACTTATGAACTATTGCTTTGTATTTAACCTTTACTTTCTTGAAGTGGAAATATAAGAACCCCTCAAAAAGCATTCAGCATCCTAGAGAAATATTGAAATAAAGCACAATGCTACAAACAAAATATAAGCAAAATCTCAAACTACTGAGAATTAAACTCCTAGCATCCTCGTAGTAACGCCGTAGACACTGAAGCTACCCAGGGGGAATAGGGAGAATATGGAATATTGAACGAGAATAGATTAAATAAGAAAATTAACTCTATTTTGTGTACACAATATCAATCTAGTTGTCTTTAAATAGTTACCCTAAATTAATTCTTCTACTAGAACCTTCGGTGTGAAACTCTAAATTCAAATAGATTTACCACTAAACTCCATATCATTTATTTTTAATTTTTGGTGCGTATTCTGCTAACCATGTTAGTCAGCTGATATTCCATCATCTCCTGATGATGTTAACATGGTTAGTGAAACGCGCATCGAGCATTTAAAAACAACTAATTTGGTGTTACGTGGTTAATCTCGTTTAGCCTAGACTTTCCACATTATTGATCACTAGGGAATGCCAGATCTACATTCTGTGAATTAATCTACTTCATGGTGACACTTCTTAATAGACAAAAATTATTCAATTCCTTCATATAGAAACCATGATACTTGAAGTTATTTTCAACAACTCGTTCTAGTGTTCTTATTGTAATTCATATTTTATTTTTCGTTAACTACTTATTCAAAAATAAATGGTAGTTAAGTTGGTTCTGAGCAATTTAAGCAAGTTCTAAATATTTAATCGAGAAAGAAACTTCAGTAAACCTAAATGATTTTATACGCGATCAACAGACTATTAAGTATTCAGTCACAATCACTGATTGCAAATAATCTGCGTCATTGGTTACAACTAATTTAATGAGATGGAGTCAGGATACATTACCAACAGGTTATAACAAAATTTATTACATATTAAAACAATAAATGGGAAGCAGAAGAAAGGTTTTTCTAATTAATCAATATCGAGAAATGTTTACATCATGGTACAAAAGGCGCTCATCTGATAGGTACAATAATTGACAATATAGTAGGTAATATTCTGTATTGGTTCTCGTTGTATATAGTTAAACATATAAAAAACTTAAAAGTCCTAAGCAAAATAACTAGAGAAGTATAGGAGGATTGAAATAAATGAATAGCAATTACAATATACACATTCTGTTTCAAAAATAACTAGAACGGCATCATCTATTAGTGCGATATTGACTTAAAAAATATCATCGTTACTTAATAATCAGTACCAATTTTATAACATTTCATGGCAGAAGCTTAAATACTTTAGCCGAAATAACAAAGAATCGGCATTAGGTTATATGTTAAAAACGCTAAAAGTACTATGGATAAAGTAAAAGGCTCCAAATGCTTAAAATCGTTTATTGGGATAATTGATTATCACAAATATTAGTTTTTGAGTGGCTTAGAAGTTGCATAGAAGTGGCATAAAAGTGGCATAGAAGAGGTATAGAAGCCAAGATACGACACATTTTGATATATACATACAATCGTATAAAAAGCGTTAAAACCATATGAACAGCACAAGTTTGCTAGTTAAAATTAGCCAGAATACAATTATATAATACATAACATACAAAGCAACACATTATTCAGCAAATTTATCTACAATTTAACGTGAGCTACGAAACACAATCATTAATTATTGATTAAGCCCAATTAGCACCTTTGACGGCCTATGAACTATTGTTTTGTATTTTACCTTTACTTTCTTTAAAAATGGAAATTTAAGAATATCTCAAAAAGCATCCAGCATCCTAGAGAAATATTGAAACAAAGCACAATGATACAAAGAAAAAATAAGCAAAATCTCAAACTATTGAGAATTAAACTCCTAGCATCCTCGTGCTAACGCCGTAGACTCCGAAGCTACCCAGGGGGAATAGGGAGAATATAGAATATCGAACGAGAATATACTAAATAAAAAAATTAACTCTGTTTTGTGTACACAATATCATTCTAGTTGTCTTTATATACTTACCCTAAATTAACCCTTATACTAAAACCTTCGGTGTGAAACTCTAAACTCAAGGAGATTTACCACTAAACTCCATAAAAGTACTATGGATTAAGTAAAAGGCTCCAAATGCTTATTGGGGTAATTTATTATCACAAATATTAGTTTTTGAGTGGCATAGAAGTGGCATAAAAGTGGCATAGAAGAGGTATAGAAGCCAAGATACGACGCATTTTAATACAATCGCATAAAAAGCATTAAAACCATATGAACAGTACAAGTTTGCTAGTTAAAATTAGCGAGAATACAATTGTGTAATACATAACATACAAAGTAACTCAGAACGTGAGTATTATCAAGTTTTATATCAGAAGCTGGCCACGTTTAGCGTGTTTGGATAGCATTCATGAGCTTCTCAACGGTGGAGGCGTTTGGACTAACCAGCATTGCTTGAGATAAGCAGTAGTCTGCTCATATCCACAATCGCAAAGTTCTGATTCGTCTGAAACCCTCCAATATTCATGTTACTTTTGAACCTTGCCACTCCGGCAAGCCTATTCGAAGATCTCTTTATCACCCATTCTTCTGTGTGTCCTGGAGGAAGTTCCTTTCTTGGCATAAACCAATCTGGAAGATTGGTCTCGATCAAATCGAGAATCACTTTATCGATTTTACTCGGTAACGGGCAGGCTGATCCCCCTTATAGGAGATTCCGATAGGAGGGAGATGCAGGCAATTTAATTTTTTCCCTCCTGATGGTCATTTCGCGTCCGAGATAGCCCAAAAATTTGAGGAAAAGTATGCAATTTCCTATTTAAAAAATGTTTTATCGCACTCGACTAGCTGATTTCGCTCCAATTTCGTATACCATCTGAACTTAATTTTGTAGGATCAGTGTCAGAAGTGCTGGAATTTTTTTTATTGCCTTCAGCTTTGTATCGACAGGCGATAGGAGTCTTGAATAAAAAATAAAGAGAAGTTGAAATAAATAAAGACTTGTGTTTAATGTCGCATCTGTCACCTTTCCATTTGGGCACACTAATGAATATTATATATTATCTTTTTCAATATTTTTTATTTTTGAATAGTTTATTTCTCGAATTTTGAATTTAGTAAAATATATAATTAACTTTTATTACTTATTTTTTGTTTCGAGAGTTGAGTAGTAGCCAATCATGTTTTGAAAATGGTATTACTCAAACGTTCAACTCAACAAAAAACTCAAACAAAAACCAAACAAGTTGCCAGATCGAACGCTACGCCACCACTCTCATTTCTTTTTTTTCACATCTCGTATGTCGATAAACCATTGATATAATTGTCGAAAAATTAAAACAATATTTTCTTACACAATTTATTTATATTTTTGCGGTAAAAGCCTGGGCCAACGATTCCATGAAACTTCACTCGAATTTATATTTAACTTTCCTTCTTTACCTTTTATTTTTGTTTTCCGGAGTCTGCTATCATGGTCTTTTATTTTCAATTATAATGCGTATTGTTGAAAATCAAACTCGATTGTTAGACTGCGTTTTATTTCCACATATTTTATCAGGATATCGACAATTATCTTGAATTTGAATATTTGGGCCCCGACGGGACTTGTAAAACGTAGAATGAATGGCAGTCTTTTTATGAAAAAAAAAGAAGAAACTAAAAATGCTGAACTTTGAAATATTAATGATTTTTTTGAAAAATTCAAATATGTTATAAAAGATTGAGATATTTTTTTGTAATTTTGTTGAAAAGTTCCTTCAAAAACGAGTAATTAAAATATATATATATATATATATATATATATATATATATATATATATATATATATATATATATATATATATATATATATATATATATTTTATTATACTGTTATTGTTAAGAGTGAACGTATATGCTATATGTATATGCTAAGCGAATATATTTGACCTAAACTGCTAATATGGATATAAACAATGTTTTCTTTCAACAAGACGGTCCCATTTGTTACACATTTCGCCAGACAATCGAGTTGTTGCAAGAAATATAAACCGTTAAAATATTTTTTGTGAGGTTATGTTTTATGGTTTAGAGAAATAAACCCCAAACAATTCTTGACCCTAAATGAAAATTCAGACCACCATAAAATATACCACGCGATATGTGTGATAGAGTAATCGAAAATTGGGTCGCCAAAATGCATTCCAGACGAAGCCGAGGGGGACATTTAAACGACATTATTTTCAGAATATGATGACATTATTTATTCTTTAAGATAAAATATAAATTACCGTATTATCTCTAGTAGCTATTATTGTGCTTCATCTTAAGGTTCTGTACAAATATTAGATGAAAAATATTTCATCTGAAATATAATTAAATAACTATTAGTTATTTTCGAACTCGAAGCAGGTACTTTGTTTTTAATTGCTCTAAAACTGAATAGACAGCAACAATTTTAAAAAAAGTGCCCTCTTCGGTAAGGATGTTTTGAGACATAGGAGGTGCCACTTTCACAAAATTTATGGCTGAATGCCAGGTATCTAATATCTAAATGAATACTATAAATACTTTTAATAATAACAGTTCTAAAAATTATAAACGCCCTGTGTCGTTACTGCAGGTCTTTTAAAAATCAATTATTAAACAACTTGGAGAGAGATCAGATATTTAACCTTTAAGAAGAACTAGGCCATAAACATTCTCAATATAACATAAATTCTTTTACTTTATGGTTAGAAATTGTAGGAATATGAATGGTGTGAAAATAAATAGTCCAAATATTTTTAAAATAGTAAATGGGTGAAGTGGCTTTCGAATTTGAAACGTTGTTGAAGGTAAACTATTATTTTTACTACAATCTTTGAGCAATGAAGTTTTTTTTTATTGTGCGGTATTAAAATTAATATTTAAATGAAACTATATTGAAAATACATGTAGAAATTATAATTTGAATGAACCCGCTTAATATGATCATGTTTAATATAATTTGTTGTGAAAGATGAAGCGCTTATTAGTCACGTGAACGTTATTGCACTTTTGTTATAATTTATCCCACTAAGCCGTAGCATATTCCCCTATATTATAGTATTCTGTTATTCTTCTTATAGTGTTCCAATAGGTACTTCGGGATTTAACTTTAGAGCCGTTTTTCGACGGCTTATATATATATATATATTTATATATATATATATATATATATATATATATATATATATATATATATATATATATATATATATATATATATATTAAAAACAAAGAAAATTTGCCCTTCGCTCCACGTTGGTGCTTTGTCCTTCCTTCATCCGTTATCCAAAGCGCCAGCAAGTATCTCCCAAGACCGATTTCTGGCCTTAAGACGTCATCAGCTAGGCTTAAGCTAAAGGCCTGAGTTGCGGATGAAGGAACGATTAAAGCCATGACCATATAATTCAGTTATGTCGAATGAAGGCTGCAATCACATATCTGCCATCCTACGGTTATCGTAATAAACCCATTTGTCGTCCCCAGTCGCAATGCGATGCGGAAATCCCTTCCTTTTTTGCCTTTCAAGCAACTGTTTACAAGCAAACAAAGAGCGTTCAACATATTTTGGTTTCAACTCGTATGACACACAATATTTTATTGTGCATTGGAACCTGGGAATGAACTATGCTTTTGGTTCATTCCCAGGTCTTTAAGGCATTTTGAAATTGTTTGTTAAGTTACTTCCAATGATCTGGCCAACCCTTCTTTGATTTTGACAAGAGTCTTCATTAAGCAATGCCTCTAGTTCTTCATATTCAAAAACTTTTGCTCTTCCACCGCTATGCCGATCTTCGACGTGAAAATCACCACTCTTGAAACGTAGAAACCACTCACGACTCGTTCTTGCACTCATAGCGGCCTCACCATATGTGTCTGAGAGCATTCGGTGAACTTCCGCAGATTTGTTCATATTGAAGAAATAAATTAACAATTCCCCCCAAATGACGAGAATTTGGCTAATAAACTGACATTTTTAATCGCGAATAACTTTATGATATCGCACATCAGCTACTGGTGCTATGGAGTTATGTTTATAAGATGCCCAAAGATATTGCATACCATCTTTGATGTATTTATTTCGAAGCCTACATACCCCCTTACGCCATCTATAGAAAAACGGCTGGACCAAAGTATATCTTTTGTATATATATATATATATATATATATATATATATATATATATATACACACACACATATATATATATATATATATATATATATATATATATATATATATATATATATATATATATATATATATATATATATATATATATATATATATATATATATATATATATATATACACACACACATATATATATATATATATATATATATATATATATATATATATATATATATATATATATATATATATATATATATATATATATATATATATATATGCCGAATATATATATATATATATATATATATATATATATATATATATATATATATATATATATACACACACACATATATATATATATATATATATATATATATATATATATATATATATATATATATATATATATATATATATATATATATGCCGAATTTCATCAACAATATAATTAGATTATAATTATATCTCGCATCGGTAAAATTGCCGGTTCTCTAGTTGACACTTACGATATTTAAAATTTCTAGATAAGCCGTCGAAAAACGGCTCTAAAGTTAAATCCCGAAGTACCTATTGGAACACTATAAGAAGAATAACAGAATACTATAATATAGGGGAATATGCTACGGCTTAGTGGGATAAATTATAACAAAAGTGCAATAACGTTCACGTGACTAATAAGCGCTTCATCTTTCACAACAAATTATATTAAACATGATCATATTAAGCGGGTTCATTCAAATTATAATTTCTACATGTATTTTCAATATAGTTTCATTTTAATATTAATTTTAATACCGCACAATAAAAAAAAACTTCATTGCTCAAAGATTGTAGTAAAAATAATAGTTTACCTTCAACAACGTTTCAAATTCGAAAGCCACTTCACCCATTTGCTATTTTAAAAATATTTTGGACTATTTATTTTCACACCATTCATATTCCTACAATTTCTAACCATAAAGTAAAAGAATTTATGTTATATTGAGAATGTTTATGGCCTAGTTCTTCTTAAAGGTTAAATATCTGATCTCTCTCCAAGTTGTTTAATAATTGATTTTTAAAAGACCTGCAGTAACGACACAGGGCGTTTATAATTTTTAGAACTGTTATTATTAAAAGTATTTATAGTATTCATTTAGATATTAGATACCTGGCATTCAGCCATAAATTTTGTGAAAGTGGCACCTCCTATGTCTCAAAACATCCTTACCGAAGAGGGCACTTTTTTTTAAAATTGTTGCTGTCTATTCAGTTTTAGAGCAATTAAAAACAAAGTACCTGCTTCGAGTTCGAAAATAACTAATAGTTATTTAATTATATTTCAGATGAAATATTTTTCATCTAATATTTGTACAGAACCTTAAGATGAAGCACAATGATAGCTACTAGAGATAATACGGTAATTTATATTTTATCTTAAAGAATAAATAATGTCATCATATTCTGAAAATAATGTCGTTTAAATGTCCCCCTCGGCTTCCCCTCGGCTTCGTCTGGAATGCATTTTGGCGACCCAATTTTCGATTACTCTATCACACATATCGCGTGGTATATTTTATGGTGGTCTGAATTTTCATTTAGGGTCAAGAATTGTTTGGGGTTTATTTCTCTAAACCATAAAACATAACCTCACAAAAAATATTTTAACGGTTTATATTTCTTGCAACAACTCGATTGTCTGGCGAAATGTGTAACAAATGGGACCGTCTTGTTGAAAGAAAACATTGTTTATATCCATATTAGCAGTTTAGGTCAAATATATTCGCTTAGCATATACATATAGCATATACGTTCACTCTTAACAATAACAGGATTTCCAGCATCGTCTTAAAACAAATTACATCACTCCTTCAGGCTAAAAACCGCACCGAACGCCAAACCAAACAGTGGCTTTCTGAGAATTTATAGATAACTGCTGAATCACTTGAGTTGAGCTATTATTATATTAGTCTGCTATTATGTTTCTTCATAGACCCATTAAGCCAGAAGTGCGCTTCGTCGGAAAAAGTTATTTTTCCCCAAAGTGGGAGTCGCTTTCCAACTTCCAATTCCTACGCGCTGTTGAATAGTGTATCTTTCCATGGTGAATTAATATAATATACTGAACACAGCAGTAACATCTGCAATTTATACAGTATTGCCGTTATACGTTTCAAAGTTCTGTCACCCTTAATAGAAAACTCTTTATATTTTAACTATTTTCTTATAAATGATGATTTTTTTAGTATGTCCGAAATTTCGACAGGGGTCAGTGTCAAACGAACTGTGAGTTTGCGCGCCAGTTTAAATCTCATCTGAATACTCTGGCAAATCATTATGCAACATTTAACAAAAGAGCAAGGCTTGCATATTACCGAAATTTATGATCCAAATCAGTATTCTACGCGCCAAACTTATAGAACACTTCGTGAATTTTATGGTGCACATAATAGCTCAACCAAACGATGTATTCGCCCGATTATTGACAAAATTCGAACTCATTTCATGGTGCTTGATATTAAAACAACAACAAGACAAAAAAATGTGCGTTCCGAAGAAAATATCAGCGCTGTTGTTGGCAGTGTTGATGAAGATCCTAATTTAATAATACCTTGCCATTCGCAGGAAGTTGGATTTTGTTATTCAACTACCTGGAGATGTGGTTCCAATATGTCGACTCCACATGTCATACAGCCAACTCAACACTCGATTTATTGAGGGAACAATTCCACGAGAACATTGTTTCGAGGAGCAGACCTGTTGGCCACCAAAGCCTTGTAATTTAACGCCTTTAGATTATTTTCGTTGGGGTTATGTTAAATCATGGTTTATGTTCATAAACCATCAACAATTGATTGCAGACATAAGATTTCGTTTGCTTGAAAAAGTTATCGGAAATTAGATTGATAGAGGGCGCTTTATGAAAAGTAGCAGCGGCGAACATTTGGCCGAAATTGTTTTCAAACATTAATGCCACTGAATGTTATTTCACATAAAATAAATAGTTTCAAGGCATCTAATTGGATTGTTCTTTTTATTGTAATTTAAAGTTCTGACGCACTAAAAAATAAGTACTACTAAATACTGTAACTAAAATTAGCATAATGTCCATTTTTTATATTATTTTAGATAAAAGCTTTCAATAAAGTGTCACAAAAATAAATCAATACAGTTGTTTCAAATTTTAAAAATTCTGAAATCTAATATTTTTATTGTCGTTTTAATTAAGAATGTATTTCAATTTATTGAACACTCCAATGAAACAAAAACATCCCTAATATATATTCAGCACACCTATCAATCTAGTCACACTGAAGATATTATGAATCTCTTAGTTATTTCTTTCTCAACTACTCCACGAAGACAATTTTATAAGTAATAACACATTTTTAATGCACACTCCGAGATGACCTTCCCTGACCTATGCTGCGGTTCTTAAAATCGTACTTTTTCTTCTTTGTGTTAACAGAGGGAGATTATTGAAGACGATTTATGTTAGTTAGATCCATTAAAGGTCTAAAAAAGTTACTGAAATTCTTCATTTTGACAGGAAACTTTGGATAAGGAGTGCAGAAAATGAAAGATACAACAAAGCAGATTTTTATTTCAAATTCCTTCGTTAAAAAAAGTGTCTTGGTGCTCGATCATCATTTATACGTACCTATGATTTGTTTTGCAATGAACAGTTTGTGTATATAAGATGTATAAATAAAGTAATGGTACTGATGGCGTAACGTTCCATCTGACAAAAATGTTTTGGAAGGAAGCAGGTTAATATCTAATGCATCTCCAGTACGAGTTTTGAACAGCCTAAGATCACTTAGTTGTCCGTAGTAAATCTTATAGAATGGAATTTTTCAAGTGCGTTCTGAAAATGAGTAACAAGTTGGAGCAACAGTACACTATCAAGTTTTGTTTCAGACTTGGATACTTGGGTAAAATATCAAAACTTGATAGAGCCCCATTGCTCCAAATTGTTGTCACTCATTTGCCGTTCACGAAGATAATTCCTACGGAACGCCAAGTGACTTTGGGAATTTAAAATTCGTACTGAAGACGCATGGGATGTTCGTCTGTTTTCCCTCTGAAGGGAAGGCCAACATTGTTACCAGATCGAACGTTATACCACCAGACTCATTACTTTATTTA